>CANTUT010000756.1:5000-75000 GCA_947687605.1 Reutealis trisperma
GATAAGCATGACACTTGAAATGTTACTTATTAAGTGGACATGTACGGAAGTGTTATGTATACTAAGTGGAATGCTAAAGTGAATTGATATTAAGATCATGATATTATGTTTGAATTTAGAAAAGTATTGGTATGAAGTATTATGTGATTTCATGTGGGCCTATAAAGGCAAAGTATGCAAGGCTTTTAAAGTCAACATGTTATGTGCTAGTGATGGGTGCACTTTTATGTGCAACTCTAAGTGTATGTGAATGTTATATGTGCATAGGGTAGTTATGGGATAGGATAGCATGATGATTAAATACTAAGTAATGAATTAAATATTATGTTAGATCTTAAGGAATAGTAGAAGTTCAAAAGGGACTACAAGTAATAGGAGCAAAGGAACCACAAGGTGAGTAAATATTATGCTATGTTACAAGTATGTGATATCATGTTATGTGAACCTTTGAGATCTTTGAAACCCAAGTTCTTTTCTATCCTAAAATTATGATTATATGATTTCTTTGTTAAGCTTGGGTTGCCAAAAGACAATTGGTTTAAAACCATATTGCTTATTCTATGATAAGAAAGAACCTTTGTGATTGTTGCCATGCCTTAATTTCTTTTTAGAACCACACACTATTGTCCATCTTTTGTTCAATAAGCTAAACATCTATTGTTATTGTATTACATGTGATTGCATTCTTCAATGCTACTATTACCTCTCCTTTATGTTATGAGTGAGCAAGACAACAACCTTCACCTCTCCTTTATGTTACAAGTGGATAAGGCAATGACCTTCACTCTATATTATGTTATGAGTAGACAAGGCAGCAGCCTTCACTCTATATTATGTTATGAGTGGACAAGGTAGCAGCCTTCACTCTATGTTATGTTACGAGTAGACAACGTAATAACTTTCACTCTATATTTATGTTATGAGCGGACAAAGCAGCCACCTTCACTTTATATATTACAAGTTAAAAGTTGATTTTTGTGAACCTTGCTTATTTGCAAATCATGATTTTTGAATCTTGAACCCTTATAAAGGGATACATGTTATTTTATAAGTTTTATTGTTTACTCATTGAGATCTTCTATCTCACCCCTCTTTCCTTGTGTGATTCCAAGTGAGCATTATGAGGAGGCAAGGTGATCACTCAAGCTGCCTACTCTGCTTGGGAAATTCCCTTGTCAAAATTATAATAATACCATGCAATGATGAGTCCTTAAATGCTCTGAGAGTTATTATGGAAACTTTATTTTAGAATATCATATTGGTGACTTTATTTGGAGTTTACTATTATTTCCTTATGGATTTTATTAAAGTATATTTTTAGCTTCTGCAACTTAAGGTTTTTCTTTTATAAAAGGTTTTATTAAGTTAATGTATAAGGTTCAGTACAATCCTAGATAATTTTTGTATATGTATGAGTGGGTTCTATGGGTGTGGATGACCTATATCTCCTCATGTTCTAGGACCGTCATATCTCCGAAAATGGGATGTGACAAAGATGGTATCAGAGTTGTAGTTTTAAAGTCTAGTTTAGACTTGTCTACATATTAGGTTGGTTAAGTATAATCCTAGAGCATAGGAATTTTCATGTCATGTCACTTACAGTCCATCATTAGTTTAGTTCCATAAAATCCTAGAAGTTCTAAAGATGGTTTAGAAGTCCTAAGTGATTAGTCTCAGCTTCCAAAGGTTTATAGTTTTAGGAGGTACAAAATTAAGGTTTCACAAGCTGAAGCACAAAACAAAGAAAATGAGTCGCCACCTAGTTTTTTAAAAAATAGGAACATAAAGGTAACTAGGGTTCCTTACTAAATACCTAACCACCTTAAGTGGAGATTTTAGGCAATGAAGTTATGTACAAGCCTGAGAAAGTGTTAGATACCCGAGTTGCCCTGCCATTAAGCTAGCCTGTACTTAGATCTATATTATGCTAGGCTTAATATAGATTTGTTGGGCTGTTTTATTATTATGATAGTTATATCACACAATTGCAATTCACCCCAACATATAATTTTGCATAAAATTAAACTAATAAAGGGAGCCTAATTTTATTATGGATCATGCCATCTTATTAGTCTAAGTTATTTACTAATATAGACCTAATCATGCATTTGTTAGAACCTATTGTGATTTAGTTTAGTACAAGCAAGAAACAAAGTAAGTGAAAGGAAAATGGGAAACAATCCTAAAACATGATTTCTAATAAATATTACATCCTAAAGCATGCAAAAAATCCTAATTAAATCCAATTTTAATTGACAACCTAAATAACATGCATGCCAAGGGGAAAATTCTAATTAAACCCAATTTCCAAAAGAATAAGTTTATAACAGTGCTCTTAACACTTGTAGCTAGGGTAACACAAATTTTTTGCCCAAAATGTTTCTCTTTTAGGTTTATGGTTTTAGATACTTCCTATGAACCCTCATTTTAGCACCTTCAAAATTAACATTAAGCTTTCTAAAACTGACTGGAGCATTCTTGGCACAACCTGATTCCTTTTTGACCCTGATCGGACCTTCTGTATCAGACAGCCCTTTTTCAAAACTGACTGAAATCTACCTCAGACTAATTGTCAAAATGTCCTAAAATTTATTTTGATCCTAACAACACTGACCATTAATTTTTCTGAGTTCTATAACTCCCAGAAACTGACATGGAAGTCTCAAAAATTGAACGGAAAATCCTCAAAAATGGGTCGTAAAGGAGAACCTCGGGAAGCATGCCATGCCACAAAGCGTGCTGCATGGAAATCGTACAGTGCCGTGTCAGGTCTATGCAGCGCCACATGGCCTTTTTGTGGCACACCACAAAAGACTAACACGGTGCCGCACCAGGTTAGAGGCTCTCTGCCCCTAGTGGGCCCCATGCATGTAAAATTACTATTCTGCCCTTTTTTTATCCAGTTTTGGGCCACTTTTTCACCCTATGCTCATGGTCTTTTCACATTTTCATTACCTAAACTACCCTCAGCCCCATTTACCTATAAATAAGCTCTCTCATTTCCTCATTTTCACACATCAAGGTTGGTATTGATAGCTATCTATCAACCTTCTTTCTTCTTCTCCCTCCATCCACTCTCCAATTAATTAATTGATCATTTTAATTAATTAATTTTCTCACCCAAAGCCAAGTTAATTAATCCTTTTAATTAACTAAAAAAAATCTTTTTTTTACTTACAAGCTAATTAATTAATTAATCTTTTTAATTTATTAATTACTTTTTTAATTAAATCAAAAATCTCTTTTTAAAGATCATACCCCATTTTAATTAATTAATTAATCATTTTAATTAATTAATTACCTTTTTTTAATTAAATCAAAAATCTCTTTTTCAACTCAATCACTATTTTAATTAATTAATTAATCATTTTAATTAATTAATTTACTCATCCATCATTTTTTTAATCATTAATTAACTCATTTTGTCCAGTCCGATAAAACGAAACTTCAATCCGGCAAAACACTTTTTCCATCTCATCTATCAAAATCCAAGGTATTTTCATCAAACTCATTCTTCAAACCAAAAATCATTTTAATCAATTTGTAAAACGCTCCACTTAATCGCGGGACGAATTACATGGGTTTTGATCCCTATTCAAACGGGGTACGTAGGTATGTTTAGAATTTAAGTCCAAATTTCAAATCCAATTTTCTTTTAAATTAAGCTTATTTTCCTTATTTTTCTTAAATTAATTATCTTTTTACAACATTTGTAAAGGAATTTGTGGTCTTCTTAGAATCCCATAAGGGTTAGAGAAGGCATCCCATTTTTTAGCAATGTAGTTATCTCAATTAAGGAGTGATCATGTGATTCCCCCAAATCTCTAAAGATTGGAGGGAACGCTCTCCTTTATTTGTAAATGCTTATTGTTTCATTAATTTTTCATGCATTTATCTTATGCCATATTCATACATTTTATTTGCGATTATTAATGTCATTCATGAAATCAATTTTTTAGTCAAATTAAACTTAAGAGACAAATTTAGATTATTTAAAACCAAAAACTTAGTCTCTGAACTCAACCTGGTTCGAAGGCTAGTGACTTTTATTCTTAGGCAAATTAACTTAAAAATTAATGAATTGGAGTCAACCGGGTTTTTTTTCTTAATTTTTCCATTTAAAAATAAATTAGGGTAGCGACTCCCCAAAAATCATTTTCAAAATCAATCTAATCCAAACCCAAGAGTTCCATTGTGAGTCTAAACCCAAATAAGCATCCCGGTTCCCTCTAGCGAACCAGACAGGTGCTCAGGTGAGGCCCCACAGTTGGCGACTCCACTAGGGACTAGTTACCACCTTTTTTTTTTTAATAAAAAGGAAAATAAGAGGATTACTATTTGGTTGAGAAAAATTTTCTCCAAAATAATCTCTGTTTGGTTCATTAAGTATAATTTGACTTTCATGCATCACTTTGCATAATAAAGACTCCCTGCCTAAACCTTAGTTTTGGAAAAACTTTTGGATGGCAAGAAGCATTGGCTCGACAACTCTCTTTGAGTATGTTGGGAGATAGCAAAAGCATTCCACCCTGTGATAAATCCCCGATCATTTCGGCTGTGTAAAGAGCAGTCAGTACTGTTGGACCCATGCAGGGCTCCTTGCCTCACATGTGGTTAGGTATATCGATGCTCTAGTGGAATGGGGACCCTTAAAACAAACCACCCTCTATCCTTGTGTATATAGTAGCCTGAGCCTTTGACCTTAGGTTCCATGTACCATAATAATCAATATTCTTGCATATCCATAAAACCTTTTTCAGCATGCATCACACATGATCATGCACGCATAACATGAGAAACTCGACAAGGTCAACCCTCAAAAATCCAAAATTGGTGGTCCGTTACCCCCGTTAACCCAACCTTGTGAAGGGAATCCTTTTCCCAATGCACCTATGCATTTATGCCCCTTTTTTCTTTTATAAATTCTGTTGTCTTACCCGATTTTCTATTTTTTGTTCCAAGGTACCAATGGCCCACCCTTTTGACCAAGATGCAATAGGCAACTTTTTCACTAATCTCCTCAAGAAGCAATAGGAAGCTTTTCAAAATACACTCACCACCGCCCTCAAAACACAAGCCGACACCTTCACCAACGCCCTCAATGCCTAGTCTGCCACTTTCACCAATGCTCTCAATTCCCAGCGTCAATCAATCATCAATGAAGTGAGGGAAACGACCAATGCTCCTATTGCTCCTCTTCCTGCTCAACATAACTCCACCTAAGCCAAGACTAGCCATGCCCTCACTTTCACTACTCCCGTTATCGATCTCACTGATAAGGGGAAAGCTCCCTTGATACCCACCTCTACTCTATTGGATATGAATGCCACTGCTCCTACTCCTACTGTGAATCTTTTTCAAAGTGGAGATTTTTCTAGCTTCCCCAAAGCCAAAAGACTGATGAAGAAATTTGAAACTTTAGAACGATCCATCAAGAATATCAAAAAACATGAGGACATCATCGATGTCGACTCCCTTGCTCTTTTCTCGAATGCTAGGGTTTCACCCAAGTTCAAGATGCCCGTGATGGACAAATTTAATGGCGCCACTTGCCCTAAGACCCACCTTAAAATGTACGTGGGTGCTATGAGGCCCTTTGATGTGGATGATGAGCTCCTTGCTCAATTATTCCAGTAGTCATTAACCGAAACTGCCGTTAAGTGGTTATTAGATATGGATGAAAATCATAACAAGACTAGGGATGATATCTGCAATGCCTTCATCAAGCAATACCATTATAATATTGAGGTAGATGTCACTCGATGAGACCTAGAAACCACTAAACAAAACCAAAGAGAATCCTTCACTGCGTTCCTTAAAGGTAGAGGGCAAAGGCGGCATAAATGGTGAACTGCCCATCCAAAGAGGAACAAATTAACATCATTGTGAAAAATCTCCTCCCACAATACCAAGTTCACTTGGAAACCCAGTATCTCTTAGACTTTAAAGCTCTTATTGCTATAGCCTCCAAAATCAAGGATCTGATTCAGACTGGCCAAATCAAGGATGAATCCTCAAATTCGAGATACCGCAAGAACACCAATTTCACCTCTAACACCACTCATCCTATACCTCAAAAGGGAGGAGAAATTAATGTTGTCTCTTACCATCAACCCATGACATTAGAAAGAAGGAGCTTTTTTGAATTGGGAATGCCTTTTAGCACTGTCTATAAAAAGGCTATGGAAGCTCACCTCGTCAAACCCTTAGAGCTAAGACCACTCCCAAATCCTTTGCCCAAGAACTATAATGCCAATGAATGATGTGATTATCACCAAGGGCCTAGTCATAAAATAGATGCTTGCAAAGCTCTGAGGCATCGAATTCAGGACCTAATAGATAATGGGGATATCATTGCTCTAAGAGCTAAACCCAACATCACCACTAATCCTTTGCCTAACCACCAGGCAAATGTCAACCTTATTTCTTCTGACGAACTGGGAATTGATCCTCTCTCCCTCATCTACCCCATTTTGGGTTATTATTGTGTACTTAATCTAAACGACTTTGTCACCGAAGTCAATGCGATTACTTAAAGTGGAAAAGTCCTTCCACCACCTCAATAACCCATGGATTCAAACCCGGTAGGTCATGCAGTCCCTCCTCCAATTGAAAAATTAAAATCCCATAACGAACCAGAGGAGGATCCCATTCTCAAGCAGTTGAAGAAAATCCAAGCAAACATATCAATATGGAGCCTCATCCAATCTTCCTACCCTCATCGCCAAGCTCTTTGCAAGGCTTTGAATCAATGTCAGGCTCCCATTGACATCTCACCAGAGACCCTCGTGGCATCTTTAACCAACATCGCCAAGTCCATGACCATTTCTTTCAGTGATCATGATATCCCTCATAGAGATGAAAGCCACAACCATGCTCTCTACATCACGGTGATGACCCGAGGCAAAACTGTGCCTATGGTATTAATAAATAATGGGTCTGCCCTAAATATATGTCCACTAAAGGTGGCCAACTGCCTAGAATTAGAGGCTTTGGATTTTATTCCATCGGACCAAGTGGTAAGAGCATATGACAATACTAAGAGGAAAGTTTTGGGAGTGGCAAACCTTGACATCACACTGGGACCAATGACGATGCCAATCCCATTTTAGGTGATTGATGTCCTAGCCTATTTCAACCTCCTACTTGGTAGACCATGGATCCACCTACTGAAAGCAGCTCCTTCCTCCTTGCACCAGAAGTTGAAATTTCCCTATAGTACAAATATCATAACTGTCTGAGCTGATGTATATGGGAAGAGTGACATTCTATGATCTATGCCAATCCTGGAAATCAAGCCTGAACCATCTGCTATTCCACTATCTACCTTCTCATTTGATACCATCCAGTTCATTCAAGGGGAAGGTAAAGTTTGTTCCTTTCGATGTGGTGGTAGCTAACATGATGAAGAAAATGGATTATTTTCCAGGTTTGGGACTTGGAAGAAACCAATAAGGGATCATCCGATTTCTCGAGTATCCCACTACCACTCCTCCTTTTGGTCTTGGCTATGTGCCCAAACCTGAAGATATTGCAGAATTGGAGAAAAAAGCCAAGCTAAGTGTTGAGGCCAAAAGGCAAGGTGAGACTTTTGATTGGCCTATGCGCCCCTATTTCAAGACTCTTAATAGGTATTTTGTGAAAGAAGGAGAAGATTTCCCCTACTATGGCTTTCCTGAACCATGGTTCTATCTTGTTTCTAAGAAATTGATCCCTAGTTTTGAAATTTTCTTTGATATTAGGCTCAACCTAAAGGAGTGCGAGCCCATCTACCAATTGGAGGAGGATTGGGAAGCAAGCATGAAGCCCTCTCTTTTTAAGACCATCCACATGATCACTTACCACCAAGAACTTGACCCCACCAAGCTTATCCAACCATCTTAAGCATCACTAGATAACTGGTATTTTGAGAAGAGCACGGATCCTGTTTTGTCCTCATTCAAGTCTTTTGAGTTTGAGTTTGAGTTTGAGTCTGAGTCTAAGTCCCTTGAGTCTGAATGTCAGTCTATGGAGACCTTTCAGTCTTTTTTATCTGATTTTGTAACCTGTCTCCCTAGCTTGTCCTTTCAAAATGATGTAACCCATGATGATGGGACCTTTATTTTCAATGAAATGAACAAGTTTTCTACTTACTTTCCTGACTATCTATGCTCTACTTCATCTGACTCATCATTAAATGAGAAATCTAAAAAAGAAAATAAAAAAGAAATAAAAATGAAAAAGGCAAAGAACCAATCAATTATGGCACAGAGGCGAATCCAAAAATTACATACATTGCATCTGCATATTCTGACACACAGGCACTAGCTGAAAAAGTACGTGAATTCATGGACTATTTCGCATGGGAACATAAGGACATGGTGGAAGTAGATCTGAGCATAGTAGTTCACAAGATCCCGACTTACAAGCACATGAAGCTTGTAAAGCAGAAGTTGAGGAGAATGAAGACAGAATGCTCTCTGAAGATCAAATAGGAGGTTGCCAAATTGCTAGACAATGGGTTTATCGAACCCATCACTTACCCTTCATGGTTGGCCAACATAGTACCTATCCCCAAGAAAGATGGAAAGGTCCAAATGTGTGTTGATTATAGGGATCTCAACAAAGCTTGCCCAAAGGATGGGTTTCCTTTACTCATATCGATTTTCTTGTGGATCGCATAGTGGGTGCATCGGTGGTCTCCTTGATCGACCTTTATGCGGGCTACAACCATATCTAAGTCTATGCTCTGGATAAGGAAAAGGCATCCTTCATGACAGAATAGGGCACCTATTGCTATTGGGTAATGCCTTTTGGTTTGAAGAATGCTGGGGCAATTTATTAAAGAATGGCCACTACTATATTCCACGACATGATGCACAAAGATGTCGAGGTATATGTGCACGACATGGTCATAAAATTTGAAACTCTTGAAGGCCATTTTGATGCTTTAGACCGATTCTTCACTAGGCTTAGGCAGTATAATCTCAAGTTGAACCCAGCTAAGTGCCTTTTCGGCGCCTCGTCGGGCATTTTTCTAGGACACTTGGTCAGTCAAAGAGGTATAAAGGTGGATCCAGCAAAGTCAAAGACAATTATAGAAATGCCTGCCCCTAAAACTAAAAAGGAGATTAGAGGTTTTCTAGATCGCCTACAGTATATCAGTCGTTTTGTTGCACAACTGGCAGATACTTATGGGCTAATTTTCAAACTATTGAGGAAAGGAGCCTCTAAACAGTGGAATGAAGAATGCCAAAAAGCCTTTGACAAGATCAAGGACTACCTCCTGAACCCATCAATACTACAACCCCCAAGGCTAGGTCAGCCGTTGTTGCTTTACTTATCGATAACTTCAGAAGCCATAGTTGCAATGCTTGCTTAGAATGCTCTAGATTCACACAGAGAGAATGCCATTTACTACTTGAGCAAACGTATGCTAGCTTATGAGCTTAAGTATAATCAGATTGAGTAGTTATGCTTCACCTAAGTCTGGGTATGTCACAAACTCTAGCACTACCTATGCTCATACACAACCTATGTACTAGCTGACAAGAGCCCCTTGAAATTCCTTATGGAGAGGCCAGTTCTTAACAGCAAGATGGCACGATGGATGGTGGTTCTTGCAGCATTTGACCTAAAGTATGTCCCAAGAAAAGCGGTTAAAGGAAGCATAATCACTAACCAATTGGCTGCTGCCCCTGTGGGGGAGGAAGTATTTGAGCCTGAGTTCCCGGATGAGGATATCTTGATCATAGATCTTGAGGTATGGAAGTTATTCTTTGACGACGCCTTTAATAGTAAAGGCTACGGAGCTGGCGTAGTTCTGGTTACCCCTAACGGAGATCATTTGCCTATGGTGATCAAGCTAGCATTCGAGGTAACCAACAATGAAGCAAAATATGAGGCATGTATAACTAGTCTAGAGGTAGCCATTAACATGAGGATAGACTATTTAAAGGTCTATGGCGATTCTAACCTTATTGTTTCCTAAGCCTTGGGTAAGTGGAAAATTAAAGAAGAGCATTTGGTTCCTTACCATCAAAGCTTGAATGAATTGGCAGAAAATTTCCATGAACTCTCCTTTCACTACCTACCAAGGGCAAAGAATCAGTTTGCTGACGCTCTAGCCACCTTGTCTTCAATGATCGATATGAGCGATAATGAGATACACAGGCCTGTTGTTATCGAAGTAAAATGACAACCTGGATATTATACCATGTGCATGAATCTCCAGTTGGCTGATGCTAAACCCTGGTTTTGGGACATCCTCAATTACATCCAGAATGGTAAGTATCCAAAAGGAGCCTTAAAAGCATATCGGAGAACCCTAAGGCAACTGTCTGCTGGTTTTATACCAAATGGAGGTGTGCTATATAAGAGAGCTTGGGATAACATCCATCTATGATGCGTAACTGAAGAAGAAGCCCAACAAATTATGGAGTGCGTCTATGGCAGAGAGGAAGGCCCACATATGAATGGTGTGGCCTTGGCTCGAAAGATAGCAAACCTGGGCTACTTTTGGATAACCATGAATGAGGACTGTGCAAAGTATGTGCAAAGATGTCACAAATGTCAGACCTTTGCCAAACTCCAACATCGGCTCCTTGTCCCTCTAAATCCAATAACAACACCATAGCCTTTTGCTACTTAGGGCATAGATGTCATTGGGAGGATTTCCCCAAAGTCCTCCAGTGGACATGAGTATATTTTGGTGGCCATAGACTACTTTACAAAATGGATTGAAGCGGCACCATATCAGGTCCTAAACGCAAAGAAGGTGGCACACTTCATCTAAACCAATATCCTTTATAGGTTTGGAACCCCCTTCGAAATCATCATGGACAATGGCTCTCACTTTCAAAAGGAGGTAGTCCACCTACTCTTGACAAAGAAGATTCAGCATCACCGCTCCTCTCCCTATCAGCCACAGTCCAATGGTGCAGTCGAGGCTATCAACAAGACCATAAAGACTATTTTGTAGAAGGTTATTGAAAAGCATAGAGACTAGCATGAGTGACTACCTACCACTTTATGGGGATACAAAACTACCGTTCGTACTTTGACAGGGGCAACCCCATATGCCTTGGTTTATGGAATGGAGGTTGTTCTTCCCATTGAAATGCAGATCCAATCTGCTAGGATAATGAAGGAGAGCCAATTAAGTGAAGTAGACTAGATTAAAAGATATCATGAACAACTGAATGCTATCAATGAGAAAAGGATGGACGCCTTGTACAGGATCCAAGGCTATTAGCAGAAACTAGCCCGGCACTTCAATAAGAAGGTAAAAGACAAGGGGCCTAAAGGAAGGAAACTTGGTTCTGAAAGAAATTAAGGCCCCAATTCATGACCCCAGGGAAAATTTTAAGCCAAACTAGGCAGGGCCATATGTACTAAAGAAGATTTTATCTGGCAGAGGCACCATTCTTGCGGATGTGGATGGAAATGAGTTCTCTAATCCTTGCAATTTGGATCAGCTGAAAAGATACTTTGTCTGAATCTATATCATTTCTATCTATTTTCCTATCCAAAGTAATGTAATCAAAACTACATGGACCTAATTCTCCCTAAAAGAAAAAAAAAACTGATGAAAAAGTGATGTAAGGGATACATAGGCAGCCCGACTTGGGTGCGGTCCAAAGTATAATATGAAAATATTCTATTTGCATCACCGTCTCATCTCCTCTATGCCTAATGCTACATTTGGTGCCTTTGTCTGAAAAAAATAATAATAATAAAAATAAAAATAAATAACAAAAAATAGTGCTCGCTAAGTTGAAAACCTGCGAGGGCAGCTTAGGCAAAAATAAAGGTATCTCATATAATGATGATCAGATTTTATAAAAGCATATAATCCATCATCACAAAAAGGACAGCCTCTATTTGTATCTATGGCTTGTCCTGTGGTAATGTCAGCTTATAGGAGTGTATAAAAAAGAAACCTGTAGCTCGTGTCAGAACAACCACTAAAAAATAGGCAGACAATTACCTCTACCTAGGCAATCCTCCTCCTCCTCCTCCTCCTAGAATGAACGTCTCTCTTAGAATCAAATCTCACCACTATCTCCTCAATTGTCACTCTCCTTATCCGAGTCTCTGAGTCCCCCTCCATAGCGTCAGTGGTTGGAGCGCTCATAACTCCTAAACCGCTCTCAGTGACCACTCTGCCTGGTCTACCCTATGTCTCAATAACTCTAGAATTGCTCCCTAAAGTCACATTTGAGACTCTCCTCTAAAGGCCTATACTTCCTGAGCTATCAGCTACAATCCTCCCTTGTGTCGAAGTCAGGGTCCTCCTCTGTATTCTAGCAATAGTAATCCTCCTCTGTGCACTCACTGCTGTGGTCCTCCTTTGTGCAACCAAAGTAGTGTCACCCTAGCATCTAACCGTAGTTTCGATCCTCTTAGTCACCTCTATTGTAGTCTGAGTCACCACTGAAACCTGTAGGGACAATCTCCCTATAGAACCCTCAGCCTCCCCCTCAGGTCAGGTCACCTCCCCTGTCTTGGCAGCAATCCCCTAGTCGTTAGTACCTCTAGTAACTGCCTCTTCTATCTTGTCGCTCTCAGTCTCCCTAAGCAGTGCAGCTTAGTGCTCTCTCTTGACTGGCCAGACAGTCTCAATCAACCAACAGTGGTACCTCTTAGTAGTACCAAAACTAATCTCTGGCCTCACCGCATGAAAGCTCCTCATCCACCCCCCTCTGATGGCCTTGGCAATGGGGGCAGTAATCCTCGCAGACTCCAAGAAGGCACAACTGGATGGACATCCTGGGTCTGACCCATTTGCCTCAAGACCCTCGTACCTTGATAAAATGATGTCCAGGCCAAACTAAGTAGACAGACCACCCGGTCCCCATGGCTGATCGTCATTAAGGGCCTAATCCCATACCATTGGCAGTGCTAGAGTATGTACTCTAGGGCAAGCTCTAAGAGCCATCCCATCCACTCTCTAACTGATCTTTGCCTCACCAAGATGGGCTGCATCCGATACTGAATAGTTGCATACGGACTCCTTCTCGGAGCAACAACCATCCTCAAATGGTCCATCAACCACATTTGTAAAATAAATCAAGATAAAATTCAAATACACTCAAAATATCCACTCTTGAAAGGATAAAAGCCAACAAATTTCTTCCTCTCACCTGAAGCACCACTAAAGATACAGTCCATCTCTCTAGTCCCCAAACATAGCAATCGAGGCTCAACAGTGTCTCCGCCAACACGGCCTCAATAATGGAGCGACCCTGCTCCATCTAAAGTACTAAACTAGCTACTCTGGCATCCCCCCAATCGACAGGCCCAAAAAATAGATATCCGACAGTCAAGCAGAAAACCAAGGCTCACATCCTGAGCCTCTACACTCCTACATCACCCTGGTCGCTAGGATCATGAAACTCCTCGATAATGGTAGTTAGGTTCGCCTACCCCTCTACCACCATCCGATTGGCAGTGTCCACTGGTAGAGCTAGAAACTCCTAGAAAACTCTATGGTGCCCAACTATGAACTCGGGCACTACTAGAGCCGCCACTGGATCACTGCCAAGTATGGTACAAAAACTCCTCAAATATGGGGCATAGCTCCTCCATACCCACACCAACCCAAAAGACTCGGGCCACTGTATCCCAAAATCGAGAACACGCTCTCAAAAAATCCCAGTCCACTCGAACCTCTCTCAACGCCACCATAGTCGAAATCCTGTGCCTACCCAAGTTTATCCTATCTATTTTGTCAAGTTTTCTTATCCCCATGTGCATGTAGTGATTGAAATACGGCTCCATGTGAAAAGGAAAGAAAAGAAAAGAAGGTGATGAAAAACCAAGCAAAGGAGGAGAAAGTTGATGAATGGACAGAGTTTCGACTCTCAAATGAAAAATGGATGGGTTTGCCTTTAGAAATTCTTCCTTTATATAGCCCCTAGATGTCATAATAAAGCCAAAAAACACAAAAACACTATTAGACAAATGGATCTGCCACGGAAGCCTGATACGAGGCCTCAGGTCACTATGCGGCACTGCAAGTTGTTTGTGCAGTCAGCTGCAACCAGTTTGTGCGGCATCGCACAGAGCTGACGCAGTGCCGCACGTGCTCCACATGGCACGGCATTATAGCAGTGCTCCGGTGATCACTCGTTCGACGCTAGAACTGCAATTCTTTGCCCCAAGTATAAAAGATAAGTGACCTTTCTCTCTTCTTTAGAGCGGAAGGGCCAGAAAAGTTATATCTTCTCTGAACGATGAAAGGGAGGGAGAGAAGAAATGAGCTGTTAAAAGTCAAAACACACATACATCACATTCACACATCCACAACACAAACATGTATGATAGGAAGCATTATAATATTTTACATAGTCATAATCTGCATGACATAAGCATGGCAAATCAATACATAGACATCACCCACACAAGAGTACTTCTTCCCACCAGGGGAAACAGGTGACATGGCTGCCCTAAAAGGCTATATAGAAAGAAAAAAATTACAAAGAAAAGTCAGAGGCAACATTGCGGTCACCAAATCAATGGCGCCCTCCTTTCCTGTGCCTCTGAGGAACATCCTCATCACTAGCCTCACAAGCATCGGAGATGTCTAAACGTGTCAGCATCCCACTAAGGGCAGCCTCCATCCTGCGAGAAACTCTGTAAGTTTGGCAAATGAAGCTCCAAGGTACCTGTGGCAAACAGGATGTCAGGAATCTTGGGCATAAGTGAGTGTAAATGTCTTCCTTACATGAAGATCATTTTTGAATGTAAGACAAAATCATACCTCAACATCATCTAGAATGTCTCGCACATCCAGGTGAACAACATCAGGAAGTTACCACATCCTCAGCGAGCCATCTGCTCCATATATGAAACATGCTCAGGGATGTAAAAGTCCATGTCCTAATTTATCACATCGGTATTCGAGCTTAGCCCAGTGCCTCCACCTACATCAGGAACAGGTCCCTCAGAAGTGCTCCCTTCAGGTGCCTCAGAAGTCGCATGGATGATTGGCTCCCTTGAAGGAGAAAACCCAATGGAAGAGCGACCCCTCAGTGTGATCTCACGCATCAGGAAAGCAGAACAAAAATCATGATAGCTCTGGCTGGGGAATTGATGGATGCACCTGTCGTTGCCATTACAAAGCGCAGGGGGAGGATGGATCACCGACATCTCCTGTACACTAGGGGGGTTTGGGGACGTACCAAGAGCCAATGATCTGGAAGTACACCCTCTCACCCAGGTAAAACAAGTGGTGATAAGGCGAGCATAATAGAAGCTGCCTTCGAGAGTTATGCTCGGTAAAAATTATGCTGTCAATGCCGAGACGCCGTAACTCTCCGAAAGGCCTTGAGATTTGTCACATTGAATGATGAGCAAAATGGTTTAATTACTAAGGTAATAGAGAAAGTGAAGTAATGAGTGTAAAACCTCTAGCTCCATCAAATTGTCAAAGAAGGCTCAAAGTGTCAGGATGCTGTGACTGTCAGAGCCAGAACTCCAATTAGACTCTGCCCATCTCTGCCCAGTAGGAAAATCCCCCGGCCTCTGCCTAATCAATCCATGAGCTATGAAAGCAAAATGCTCATATGCCCAAAGCTGCATACAACAGATAGTCAGAAATCATCAACATTGTAAATTAAAATATAAGCTAGAGTATGGGAACGTACCTCCCAGAGAGGCGTCGTGCCACTAACAGAAAAGATATTCCCCTGAGATAGCTCCAACATGTCGTGGTACATGGCACTAAGCACTGCACCGCCCTAGTCATACTCCTTCCAGGCACTTAGATCAACCAAGCTGGCTAAGATATTGAGATCCATCATGTCTCTCAGGGAATGGGAGAAAGTACAACCTACTATAATCAGCAGACACAGTCGGGCCACCACTGTATCTTGGACAATCCTACCAGCAGTTGCCTCCCATTCTAGCTTATCTGCTAGCAAGGTGCACCTCACTTGAGTGCTATCGCAAGGCTGGTCAAAGCCAAGAAGAGCCTGCGTCTCTTAGATAGAGAATGTCTACATCCAGTCACCGTATGTGTCGAGAGTCCAAGTCCTAAACTGGATCCCAAACAACAGATGCAAATCAAGTGGCGTGCAGGTTAACTCCCCGCAGGCTAAGTGGAAGGTGTCTGTGGTATCCCACCACCTCTCCACTAAAGCCTTGATTTGACTAATGTTCAAATGGTGTGGAGCTGGCACCCCCAGAAAGTCAACAAAGCCGGTGGGCTCTAGTATGGCCCCGACAGCACTGCCCAGGGAGGCACACCTTATCACCTCCCTAAGATTGCTGCGACCACCCCTATTTCTGATCGTCTGTGCCTGCAAGCAAACCAGTAAAAGCATGGAATGATTTTGCGAAAGCTATGAACAAAATTGGCTTTCAAAAAGAGTAAGCAAGACTACCAACCACTAGTTGATCGTTATAAGACACATGATCTTCGAGGTCCTGCAATAGGAGGTCCGGGTGTGGATTGTCTCTGGGCGCTTCATACTAATGCCTTCGACCACTCGCAGAAGAAGAAGAGGTCCTCCTTGAGAAAGCAGTTCCAGGACGAGATGTGGATGCCATCTTAATCAAACGCTAGACCTAATAGGCAAAGCAAGCAAATAAGAAAAGCACACGGTATTATTGCTGTAAAAAAAAAAAGAATTTGAATTTGCATTATTATATAAAAAAAAGGAATTTTATTATTGTTACTACTATTATTAAAAAAAAAGAAGAAAATTCATTAAAAAAAAAAAAAAAGAGGAAGAAGTTGCTCATGTTTTGAGCAAAGAGCAAGAGAGGGACTGGAGTGCTGCAACAATTGAAAAGGGGTGGTATTTATAGATTTTTAAGTCATATAAGACAAAATATTGCATAGTAAAAGATGCCCTATAATTTTTTTTAGTCACATGAAAGTAAATTTTTCAGCCAGTATTAATTCAAAATTAGGATCTGAAAGTTCTCATTTGTTCGTGAGATTTTTATCTACCCATAGTCACCTCATTCTCTTATTTTTGGATAAAATGTAGCCTTGGCATTAAGAAAAATCAAAAGACTATGAACCTAAAAAATCACCAGTATCCCAAAAATAGTTAGATCGAGTTCCAAAATTCATGAAAATTATCTCATCATAACCGGAATTATTTTCGAACTCAAATCTACTAATTTTTTCGGGTTCACTCTCACCAAAACTATCTAACTGATAGACAGCTTTAATGAGGGGGCAGCTGTGAACCCTCATTTCAGCATCTTCAAAATTAACATTAAGCTTTCTAAAACTAACTGGAGCATTCTTGGCACAACTTGACGCCTTTTCGACCTTGACCGGACCTTCTGTATCAGACTACCCTTTTTCAAAACTGACTGAAATCTATCTCAGACTAACTGTCAAAATGTCCTAAAATTAATTTTGATCCTAACGACATTGACTGTTAATTTTTCTAAGCTCTATAGCTCCCATAAACTGACCTGGAAGTCTCAAAAATTGACCCGAAAATCCTTAAAAATGGGCGGAAAGGGAGAACATCAGGAAGCGTGCTATGCCATGTGGCGTGCCGTACGGGAGTCGTGCGGCGCTGCTTCAGGTCTGTGCAGTGCCGCATGGCCTTTTTGTGGCACGCCACAAAAGACTAAATCGGCGCTGCACAGCCCTGGTGCGGCGCCGCGCCAGGTCAGAGGCTCTCTACCCCCAGTGAGCCCCACGAGTGCAAAATGACTATTTTGCCCTTTTTTTTTATCCAGTTTTTGGCCACTTTTTCACCCTATCCTCATGGTCTTTTCACATTTTCATTACCTAAACTACCCTCAACCCCATTTGCCTATAAATAGGCTCTCCCATTTCCTCATTTTCACACATCAAGGTTGGTATTGATAGCTATCTATCAACCTTCTTTCTTCTTCTCCCTCTATCCACTCTCCAATTAATTAATTAATCATTTTAATTAATTAATTTTCTCAGCCAAAGCCAAGTTAATTAATCCTTTTAATTAACTAAAAAAATCTTTTTTTTTTTTTTACTTACAAGCTAATTAATTAATTAATCTTTTTAATTAATTAATTACTTTAATTAAATCAAAAATCTCTTTTTAAAGATCATCCCCTATTTTAATTAATTAATTAATCATTTTAATTAATTAATTACCTTTTTTTAATTAAATCAAAAATCTCTTTTTCAACTCAACCACTATTTTAATTAATTAATTAATCATTTTAATTAATTAATTTACTCATCCATCATTTTCTTTAATCATTAATTAACTCATTTTGTCTTGTCCGATAAAACGGAACTTCAGTCCGGCAAAACACTTTTTCCATCTCATCCATCAAAATCTAAGGTATTTTCATCAAACTCATTCTTCAAACCAAAAATCATTTTAATCAATTTGTAAAACTCTCCACTTAATAATGGGACAAAGTACGTGGGTTTTGATCCTTATTCAAACAGGGAACGTAGGCATGTTTGGAATTTAAGTTCAAATTTCAAATCCAATTTTCTTTTAAATTAAGCTTATTTTCCTTATTTTTCTTAAATTAATTATCTTTTCACAACATTTGTAAGGAAATTTGTGATCTTCCTAGAATCCCATAAGGGCTAGAGAAGGCATCCCATTTTTTAGCAATGTAGTTATCTCAATTAAGGAGTGATCATGTGGTTCCCCCAAATCTCTAAAGATTGGAGGGAACACTCTCCTTTATTTGTAAATGCTTATTGTTTCATTAATTTTTCATGCATCCATCTTATGCCATATTCATACATTTTATTTGCAATTATTAATGTCATTCATGAAGTCAATTTTTAAGTCAAATTAAACTTAAGAGCCAAATTTAGATTATTTAAAACCAAAAACTTAGTCCCTGAACTCAACCCGGTTCGAAGGCTAGTGACTTTTATCCTTGGGCAAATTAACTTAAAAATTAATGAATTGAAGTCAACCAGGTTTTTTCTTTAATTTTCCCATTTAAAAATAAATTAGGGTGGCGACTCCCCAAAAATCATTTTCAAAATCAACCTAATCTGAACCCAAGGGTTCTATTATAAGTCTAAATCCAAATGAGCATCCTGGTTTCCTTTAGCGGACCAAGCAGGTACTCGAGCGAGGCGTCACACTTCCAAATAGATGTATATGCATAAAACAATGAAAAAAAACTCTAAAGCACATATTAAATGACAAAATTTAACAAATGAAGCACAAATCAAGAAATATGAATAGAATTCATTTTAGTTGACTAACTTTGATTAAGATAGACTCCAAGTCTCAAACGATATAAAAAGGTTTACAAACATCAAAATCAACCTAAACACCTAAAATCACAAAATTGAAAACAACAAGAACATGCAATTATATGGATTAAACCAATATTAAAAAGATGATCACATATAAGAACTCATGAGACTAGTTTGGATCGAATGAGAACAATTGAGAATTTGTCTCAATCCATCCCACAAGCTTTCCAACAACTCAGAGATAAAATCACTCATATAAATCAAAACAAATAACATGATCAAAATGAGTAAACTACATGAATCAAAATATAAAATAAGAATATAAAAAACAGGCATATAAACTCAATTAAGTCGCAAAATTGATTGAGAAATGGAAGAGGATTGATCAAAAATGTTTTAATCCTTCCTCCTTCTTCTCTAACAACAAATCTAAACATAATGACCATCAAACATAATACAAAAAATAGAAACAAAGCTAAAAATAATACAAAACATCAATAATGGACATGAAATATTGAGTCAAAAAAATCCAAAGAAAACTTGTTTCAATCAATTTCTTTTCATTTCAGCAATAATAATATGATCAAAACATCATATATAAATGACAAACAATATATTAAAACAAGAACAAATGATTAGAAATGCATGAATATGGGTAATATATGAGAATAACTTAAATAAAAATTAAAGAAATAAAGAAACCTCTACTACAAGCCTATCCTTGTAATCAAATCCATTTAAGGATTTTAACAATAGGTATCACAAGCTATAGGGAAGGTTTAACCCTCAAGTTTCACATCTTTGCATACCTTAGTTCCTTAGAAAAGAGATTCACAAGTTTTCCTTGGAGTTTTTGATTGGGAAGTGAGTTTTTTGTTATATGTGGCTTTTTTGGATGAGATAGGGTTCCAAGAATCAAAGTTTCTATGGTTTTTTAGACTGCCAAAAGATCCCCCCCTTTCTCCTTTTTCTTTAGGGATTAGAACCCTTTGAATATTTTCCATTTTGAAGAAAATCCTCTCTTTCTTATGTAAGGGAGAAAAAAATCCCTAAAGAAAACATTTTAAAAGTTAATCCTCTGTTTAAAAGTGTCTTGGCCGGTCAAATTTTTGATGGGTATGAGTTGGCCTTAAAGAAAATTATATCAGAGGCCTGAAAAAATTGATCATTGATTGAATCTGAAGTATGAAGCAATCAAGTGGAATCTATGCCAGTAATAACTAAACCCCCTAACCAATCACTATAGCCATTAGGGATAATGAAAGGGCTAAGAAAGTTTGTAATTCATCCTAGTAAGTTTGTAATTCATACTAGTCATTTATATGGTTACAAATAGGAATTTGGTTACTTAGAAATGGAGAAGCAAAACAATAATAGCAAAGGACTCAATTGCAAAGTTGCTTAAAAAAGGGATAGCTGATTATGTGTAGGTTACTTCTAATCTATCTTGCATCAAGGTTTGAGGAATTGAATTTCCCTACAGCTAATGGCTGATTTCATTAACTACATTAGTGAAGATAGAAAAAATCTATAAGTTTCAATAGGTTTGAAAGCCCTAAGTTACAATGAGAAAATCCCATTCCTATTTCTTTTATGAGGAAAAAACTCCATCGTTTTTCTAATTCAAAATAGATAAAGAAGCACACCAAGACTACTCTAATTATTATGCTAAAATAGCAAGTTCGGGATGAGCAAGGCTCATATATAGTACAGAAGAAAGATCTTGAGAAATCATTCTATTCTATTAAGCAGAAGATGTGTTTCCACAGTCTAGATACTTTATTATGGTAAGGAACATTATCTCACACGCTATAATCTCTGCCTCTTTTTTCCATTTGAGAATAAAAAAAGATCCTATTCTTTGAGTTGAAGTAATTTCTGCTAAACCAGCAACTGGTAAGCCTTTTGAAACATCACCTTCAATGATCTGGGTAGGGGAAGCAGGGGATACACATGAAATCTAACATTCTGTCGAGAAATTCCTATGAAATCAAACATAAATTTTACATCCCCCTACTCCTATGAAAGGTGCCCACTATCGTAAAAACATGGGCTTCTCTCTCTGCTACATGGTTTGCTTCCTTATAAAAGCATAGCCAAAAGGAATCAATTGGGGTTTAAATCACTTTTACTCAACTCATTCATAAAGGAGTAGTATTCCAATGATTTGTATTGGTCCGCCTATATTTGTATTCAATTTCTTAAGCCATGGTATTGACTAACCAACTACTGAGATAGACTACCATAAAGAAGGAAAAAGTCGATACCTTCATTCTTTTAGGTCTCTGTAATTGGTCTTAAGTGGGATAAGAAAGGAAGCTTTCAATTCTTCTTTCCTACATTTAGTAACCTATCTAGCACCCTAGCAAAAGAAGCCTTCTATTCATTTCAATCGTTTATGCCTATCCCTCTATTGGTGTCTCATTTGTAATTGGTTTGCCCTACATTCTCTTCCTTTAGGGCTCAATTCCTTCTTGTTTTGATACTTAGAATAAAGGCATCATATCATAGGGGAAGGGGGATGACATTTTGGTGTCTTCAAATCTAGGTACAAGTGTAGAACCCTTGCCTTATCCCTTAGAACACTAAGGTCATAATCAGTATTTGTTATAGTTGCTTCCAAAGCAAGGATAATGTACCTTATTTCCCCTATTAAGAAATGACATTTTCCCTTTTTTTATTAGACTTTCTAATTGGATTTTCTCTGCTTTGAGGTAAAAAGTTCTCTTCCACATTAACCTTTAAAGTAAAGCTAGTGAGAGATTTCTAACCCTATTCACTCGTTCAATTAACAAATTAAAAGAAGCAATTTATGCTTGTAAAGCTATGACATTAACCAAAGAAGAAAATCAACTTTCAAAGAAAAAGAACTGAACTTTGTCACCAAGACCCAATGTTTACTTGCTTCGCATAGGTTATATATGGTATGAGATCGAAGATCATGCCTTAAAAGCTAGTTCAAAAAAAAAAAAAAAGAATGGAGTACTTCCTAATTACAATCAATCAATAAATAACAAGTACCATTTAATATAAAAAAGATGATTGTTTGCCCTTGTGCACTAAGAAGAGGGGTTGAATTGATGGGAAATTAAAATTTAGATAGAAGGAGATAGGGAAAAGCAATAGACACAAGTGATTTTATAGTAGTTCAGATATTAGCAAACCCTACGCCCACTCTCCAATCTCAACTGGATATTCTACTACTACTATGTAATTATAACAGAGTTTTAAGCTTACTCTAAACTTTACAATGTGTTTTAGTGGCTAACACACAACTCTTACAAGTGTTTTTCTTAGGCTCACACTTAAACCTATACAAGAGTTTTCTATTGGCTCACTCTCAACTTAATACAATGTGTTTTGAAGGCTAACACTTAACCCTTTTGAGTAGTCAATGTTCTTACAACAACCAAATAATTATAATTGAAATGTTAAGGCTTTTGAGAATTAAATTTGCAAGATCTAGTTTGGCTTAAATGAAGGTTGTTGGATGTTTATGACGATCTTTGAGGGGGTATTTATAACTTTTTCCCTCTAAATTCCTGTTACAAAGAGTAATGAAAATAAATATTTATAACAACCATAAAATCTTGCATTAAATGCTCTGTCAAAGTAATGGTGCAGTCGCGACACAATTTTCATGGTCTAGATGGCATTTTCGCTATCGCGATCTTTAGAAATCTCAATGGCTAGTTGACACGTGGGATCCTTTTGTTGGTTCCTCAACTATCCATTTTAGTTATGGGCTTCTGTATAAAAGTCGCTATCTCAAATCCATAATCGTGCCCTTGGTTGCGATTGCTAATGAGGTTGCAATTCTTTCTATTTCTTGAGGCATAAAATTGAACAAGTTGGCCTTTGAAGGTCTTGGTCACAATAGAGTTGTCATAGTTGCGATTTAGTGGTCGCAGTCGCAATTTTGGCATAGTGGTTGCAACTTAAAGGCCAAGTATGAGATTTTGAGGGAATTTAAAAATCTTTGAAATCCAATCTATCAAATATGTTTAATCTGCAAAATATACACTCGACATACATATTAGATAGCTTCAATTTGATTGACAAGATCAAAATAGAGATTGACTAAGTTTTGAAATAACTTAGGTCAGTTATGGTCAACAATAATCAACTATCTCATAAGGTAAGGGCAAACCCAGTAAAGGAATTTTAAAAAGGCATCTTGCTAGGAAGAGATGAAGAAACTGATAGAAGTTGCATTTGTCACTTCCATCCATTATCTGAAATGGTTGGTAAGGTAGTACTGGTTAGTGAGGGAAATTGAGGGAATAAGGTATGCATTGATTTTAGAGATTCGAATAAGGTCAAGACTTTAGTCACTCGACTATTGGGTTCAACCTTAACATCAAGATTAAAAGTTCGTGCTAGTGATCAAGATGCAACACCAACACTAGGGCGGTTGACAATACGACTAGTAGTAATGGTTCTAGTAGTTGCATTAAAAGTGACTATTTGCTCGCTAAAAAATTTTAGGAAGAAGGAATTTGGCAACTACATGATTTAGTTGCTAGTTAGTCGCTACTTCTAATTAGCGATTAAAAAAAATATTTACAACTACTTTTTGTGTCATTAAATATTGCGTGTTTTTAGTACTGTACTTTACTATTTTAATTGCTTTGTTTTCCACTAAATTACTGACTTAAACATCAGAGTGAACAAAACGGAAAGGTCCACATCTATTCTTAGTATTTTTATTTCCGCATATCTCAAGTCTAATTTATTCAATGGGTGAACAATATATGCTACTTTGAACAATTTGAGTGACCAAAATTTTGAGATTAGTTTTATGGTTAAATTAAACCTGCATATGAATGAGAATAATAGAGTTTACTACATGAGAATAAACTAGTTATTTTATTATTTGTTATTAAAATTTAATTTTATTGATAAAATATTTATATTTTTATAAATTAAATATTTTTCTATATCAACAAAAAATTTATATATATATACATTTACATTACACGATGTTATAAAAACTATTAGTATATAAATAAATATATAATAAATGTTGTTTACGTTTTAAAAATAAATGGACAATTAAATAAAATTAAAAACAAATAAAATCTTATCTTCTTCTGACCGACAATGTTAGTATACATAGCATTGTTGAAAAATTATTACATAATAGACAAATGTTGTATATAGTAATGTAATAAGTGTTACCTATATTTGGTACATATATTAATATAATGAGATAATAATATAATACTAAATAAAGATATCAATATTTTTTTATTAATAAAAAATAAATATTAATTAAAATATCTCGTTACTCATAAGTTTAATATATAAAATAAGTTTATACACTTAATACAAGCAAAAATTTTCAATAGTAGCATATAAATGTTGATAACATAGTTACGAAAAAATTCTAAGCAAATCTGAAAAGGATGAATAGGGAAATATAATAAATAATAAAAAAAAGGGAGCATATATGTGTTTCACACCTAACAATAATAGGACTGTCAAACCAACTCAATTACATCGATACCTAATTAGTAAGCAAGTTAGCCCACCAACTTATAAAACAATTCTCCTCCACTTGTCTACATATATTTGCGTATACTTTATAAATATACATTAAGAAATCAACTTTATGATTTCATAATGATAAAAGAAATAGTAGTAGACATAATCAGATTTTTGCAGCTCAAACATATCCTTATCATCCTGACCGTCAGTTCATGCTCCATGATTAATTTGTAGACATGAAGCAACATGAATATGATTTTAGCCCTAGCCATAATGAGTACTAAATATTCCTATGAAATGATCTTGAGTATATAGATGTGTGTGGGGATAAATACTATTTCACATTTTTTAGATATTACTTCTTTATTTTTTTATTTTATATGTATGTACCACTATTATACTACTTGGTACATAGTCAGGGTGGACACAAGCCGGCTAGAGTATACATGTTTATCGGTGGGACTACAGGTTTTAATTAATGAAAAAAATTATAAGCTTTTGAATTAGGCCTTTAGAAAATTTAACATTTTGTAAACATAGGCCCAACCAATTAACATGTCCAGTAGTGAATATGAGAAAAACCTATATTTTCAAACTCAAATAGATCTGATCGGTTCAATTAAAAAAATTGAGAATTAGTTTAAAAATCAATCTGGATCACCTATAAACCATGTATTATTCATAACAAGTGTTACTTTACTCTCTATATGAAATTCTTAAAGTTTAATGAATTGTAACTTTTTATTCGGATCATGTTGCATACTTTACTTATTCATATAAACAAATATTTGGTATAAATAATATTTATGAGTATATTATATTTATTTTTAATATATAAATAATAAATATATAATATTATTTAAAATCTCGGTTCGATCCCACTTCGAAATTTAACATATGACTTTACATCTTTATCAATTTTAAAATAAAGTCACATGTCTAAAAACATAAAGAAAACCAACATATATATATATATATATATATATATATATATATATATATATATATATATATATATATAATGTTTATTTTATCAGTACTAAGCCCAATATAGAAATAAGTTATTTAATGATCATATAAGTAATTTTTATATATTTTGATTTATTCTCTTACAAATTTAATAATCATCGATTGACTGTTTTATTGCCAATTTATTGAGTATTTCGTTCTTTTTGCTCAAGTTTTTAATATATATATATATATATATATATATATATATATATATATATATATCACACAATATATTGAATAAAGAGATTTATGATAAAATTTTCTTTGTAGTTAATTACTATATACATATAAACCTTTTCCATTAATAATAATAATAATAATAATCCTTGCTTTTGAATCTCAATTTTCCCAACAACCACGGAAGACCCGGGCAATAGTTTGCTCAAAAGCGATGATATCTCAACGTCGATCGAAGTTGGAATGCCTTAGTTTGTACTTAAAATCCTCTTCACTCTCCTACATTTCTTCCTCAAACCCTCAATATAACCCTCTACTACCTATATACATTATTATTGTTTTAATTTTTCTTAATTTTTCCATCATGGCTTCAACATTATTCTCTTTGTGTTGGGGTAAATTAGTAGCTTTGTTACTAATATTGTCATTATTTGCTTCTCCAGCATTTTCTACATCCAGGCGAGCATTTTCAGATCATCATTCAACTGCTGTTTATAATAAACTGAAAAATGGATTTCGAGTTATACTGAAACATGTTGATTCTGATAAAAACTTAACGAAATTCGAGCGAATCCAACATGGGTTGAAGCGTGCTAGTCACAGATTGCAAAGACTGAAAGCAGCAGCTACTGCTTCGGATTCAAATTCAGAAACAATCGAGGCTCCAGTTATTCCAGGAAATGGTGAATTCTTGATGAGTTTCGCAATTGGTACGCCACCTGAAAGCTACTCGGCAATAATGGATACGGGTAGTGATTTGATATGGACTCAGTGCAAGCCTTGTAGTCAGTGTTTTAATCAATCAAGCCCAATATTCGATCCCAAAAAGTCATCTTCTTTCTCTAAGTTATCATGTTCTACTCAATTATGCAAAGCCCTACCTCAATCTTCATGCACCGATGCCTGCGAGTATCTTTATACCTATGGTGATTATTCTTCCACGCAAGGGATTCTGGCAACCGAAACCTTCACTTTCGGCAAGGTTTCAGTTCCTAACGTTGGGTTCGGATGTGGAGAAGACAACGAGGGAGATGGGTTCACCCAAGGTTCAGGCCTAGTGGGGCTGGGACGAGGGCCGTTGTCTCTAGTCTCGCAACTCAAAGAAGCCAAATTTTCTTATTGCTTAACCTCCATGGACGATACAAAAACTAGTACACTTTTGATGGGATCTGTAGCATTACCAAACGTGAATGATGCAATCATCAAAACAACCCCTTTAATCCAAAATCCATCGCAGCCGTCATTTTATTATCTTTCTCTTGAAGGAATATCAGTGGGTGGTACTCGCTTGCCTATTAAGAAATCAACATTTCAACTTCAAGATGATGGTAGTGGAGGCTTAATTATAGACTCAGGCACTACAATAACATATCTAGAACAGAGTGCTTTTGATTTGGTTAAAAAAGAGTTCACATCTCAAATAGGACTTTCATTGGATAACTCAGGTACTACAGGACTTGAACTTTGTTTCACTTTGCCATCGGATTCAACTGAATTAGAGGTGCCTTCGTTGGTGCTCCACTTCGACGGAGCCGACTTAGAATTGCAGGGGGAAAACTATATGATTGCTGATACAAAATTGGGAGTCACTTGTTTGGCTATGGGGAGTTCAAGTGGAATGTCTATTTTTGGAAATGTACAGCAGCAGAATATGTTGGTTTTACATGATATAGACAAGGAAACTGTATCATTCGTTCCCACCAAATGCGATCAGTTGTGAGAGACTAGAGTATTGCTGCTATTGTTTGTTTGTGTGTGCTTAATTCATTTTTAAACCATTATTAGTTACCATTTCATTAGATGACGTTTCCATTTGAAAATAAATTTAACTTTTCTCTATGTATATAATAATTGATTAATCCTTGCGGCCAACAACAAAATTCCCTTCTCCCCCGCCCCTTCCCACACCACACCACACCACCACCCCACACACAACAAACCCCACCCCACACACCACCCCCCCCCCCCCTCCCCCCCCCCCCCCCCCCCCCCCCCTTTCTTTTAACTTAACACGTTGCTGGTCCATAAATTAGATCCAAAATAAGAGGTCAGTCAAGCTCAATATAGAATATATATCTCATCATGCAACTACACTTAACTCAACTTAGCCTTAATCCTAAAATTAATTGGGGTCAATAAATAAATTCTTTGTTTCCGCACTCTAAATGATTATGAATGATGTCTTCTGATAACTATAATATCTGTTAAATCATGTCTCTTAAATCATATTGTGTTCCTCTCTTCCAAGTTAGTTTAGGTCTATCCATTCCTTTTTTTCTTTCCTTTATCACGATGTGCTCAACCTTCCTAACTGGAGCCTCCCTAGGTGTCATATCCCATCTTCACATATGTAGGAAGATGTAAGCTCACTTAAATCCATATAACTCATTATTCTATGCAATACTAGGCTCAACACATTCCCAAGATCATAACGACCCATATTATTCTCACCTCTGCATGTACTGAAGGTATACTTAATGTACACCCAACATATACCAATACACTTTGAATATACTTAACACATGCCACATGTATAGTATTCATATACTTGCAATATACTATTGATATTAATATTCACATAGCATATCACCATTCAATTTTACTAGTTCTTAAGTATCATGTTCAATATCATTATTTAATATTTACAGACCATAATTCAATAGTATACATATTCCAATTATAAGTAGCACTGTAAACCACAATGACTATGAGCTCTATGATGGTAGAAAACCCTAATGTATTTTTCCAAAAAGTAGTATCCAATATGTCTTACCACATAACTCAACAAGTCCCAAGTGAAGGAGGATATTTAAGGATTATCTCACTTAGGCACTGGTCTAATGTGTTAGGGAGTCTAATGTGTTAGGGAGGAAGATTGGGATGCTCATTTGGGTTCAAACTCACTGTTGGAGCCCTTGAGTTTAGATAAGTTGATTTTGAAAGTGTTTTGGGAGTCATTACCTTAATTTTATTTAATTGGAAAAAATATTAAGGAAAAACTCAAAATTGACTCTAATCAATTAATTTCATAATTAATTTACACAAAGACAAAATCACTAATCTTTGAAATCAATGAGGATTTGGGGACTAAGTTTTTTATTTTAAATAATTTAGATTTGCATCCTAAGCTTAATTTCACTTAAAAAATTGATTTCATGAATGACAATTATAGAATGACAATAAAAATGCATGAGCATGATATGATTATGAATGCATGAGGAAGTTAAAGAGAGCAACTAAGATAAAACATCCACAAGTTAAGGACAATGTTCTTTCTAGTCCTTATGGATACTAGGAAAACCACATAGTTGCTTCTTAACTCCAAAATAATTAAGTTAAATAATTAAATAAACAAAATAATGGGATACTTTCTCTAAACTTTATAGGCTCTAGAAAGGCTATAGATTCCCTTACAAAAATATTAACATAAATATAAATCATTACATGGAAAGAAAGGGGGAAAAACTTAATTTGGGATTTGGATTTAAATTTCAAATGTGCCTATGCACTCTATTGAATGGGAATCAAAACCCATGTAGTTCATTCCATAATTAAGTGGAGAATTTAAAGGTTGATCAAATTTATTTGTTTTTATTTGAGAATTTGGATGGGTGAGAGGAGATGCTATATCTTCATGTATGTTAGGCAGAAGGTTTTGCCAAATTGAAATTCCATTTTATTAGTGTTGGGAAGCAAAAATCCTACTCAAGGAGAGAGGATAGGAATAGATAGTTAGATTGATTGATTAATTAATTAAAAAGATTAATTAATTAATTGAATTAGATTTGATAAAATATTAATTACTTAATTAATTATATGGATCAATTTAAAAAAAAAAAAAGTGATTACTTAATTAATTAAAATGATTGAATAATTAACTAAGTGACGTGACCAAAAAAAGGTTAGTTAATTAGAAAGATTAGTTAATTTGATAGATGACAGATTAATTAATTAATTAATTAAAATAATTAATTATTTAATTAAATATGAGATTCATTGGAGGGAGAGAGAGAGAGAGAGAGAGAGAGATAGTTAATTGATAGCCAATCAATACTAATTTAAGGGGTGAGCAAAATGGTGCTTGAAGTGATCAGCCATTTATACAAAGATGGGGTTGAAAGGAGGGACAAAATTGAAAATTATAGGGCTAGAGGGGGACCACCTACGAATCTACATGGCTCTGGGTGGATTTGCAAAGCTGTCCAGTGGTATGGATCTGCCTAGATAGCTTGCAAATCCTTGTAAAGGTCATGCAGATCCGTGGGAGGGGACAATTGGTGACATCCTTCTCTAATTTTTGAGCTAGTTTTTGGGATTTCCAAATCAATTTTTAGGGGTTTTGAAATTCATAAAAATTACCAGTAAGTATCAGTAGGCTCAAAATTAATTTTAAAATAAATGAATAGTTAGTTTGAGGTGAAATTCGATCTATTTTCAAAAAAGATTGTCCAATATAAATGTTTGCCTCAAAATAAGTCCAAAAGCGACCCGCAAGTGTACGGGGCAATTGTAATATTTCGAAAGTACCCAAGGTCGTATCTCTCAAGAAATTGCAAATGGAAATCACTTGTTTCTTTTTAAAGCAAATTAAATGTAAAAAGGTTTGTTTGATTTGAATTTGAAATGAAATAAATAATTGCAAAACAGGAAAGTAAAAGAAAATCTTGATTAAAATGCTATAGGTTTAAATGTAAAGAATGGAGGATGCCTAGGGTTTATATGCAGGTTATCAATCCTATATGTTCATGAATATACCCAATTGATTATGCCAAAGCCTTAGTTTATAATAATTCGAAGGATAAAAATCAATGTATTAGCAATCGCATTCATAGAAATCATTCTATCAAATCATAAATCGAAAACTAAAACCCAATCTTAAAACTTATATTTCTAATTCATTTTAAGATCTTAAAGGAATGAAATCTGGAACTAAACTTCAACTCTCATTCCTTTGTTCAAAATCTAAGTCAAACAATTGGTAGCTAAGCAATTGTTCATTACCAATCAATCAATTCAATTTGGAATAACAAAAATAATCAAATGGGATTTAATTCAATTCCATATCATGAACACAACATACTAACTCAAGATAAGGATGAAATTAGTTCATGGTAAACAAAGAAATCATCTCAATTTCATTATATTCAAAGGAATCCATTAAATCAATTCTATTAATTTAATAATCTAAAAGAAAGTAATGAATAAATAAGATTCAAACCTCTTGAATCGTTACAATAGATCCTAATCTAAGTAGAAATCTAAAAACTATATGAGAAATAGAAGGAGAAAAATAATGTCAAAAAATCAAATGAATAATAGCTTCTCTGCTTCTCTAGATGGCTCCCCCAAAAATAAAATGTTTCTCCTACTATTTATACTTTCCCAAAAATAATCTAGGGTTAAAAATCCCTCAAAAACTTTGATAAAATTCAATAACTACTCAGATGTAGTGCAGCGGGGTGCTGGGAGTCTGCTGCGAGCGCTGGGCATTGGTGGGCTGTAGGTGGATTCCTGCTACGTGGCACTGGGAAGTTGCTATGTGGTGGGCTATAGGCAGCACTCTGCTGCGTGGCGCTGGGGACTGGTTTGCTTATTGCTTGCGCGATGACATTTCTCCTGCCGTGCAATGTTCCGCTGAATTTTTTGATTTAACCCAAATATCTTCCATTTCTTCCATTATTAATGCAACTAAAAATAACTTAACAAACATATTAAAAGCATCATAAAATCATAAAAATAAACTATAAATTAAAAATTAAAGGAACTAAAAATAAGATAAAACTATGAAAAAACAACAGATAGCTCGGTTTGGATAAAAAAAGTGTCAAAAAAATTTAACGTTCTTATATTTTGCCTGAAAATCCATTTTTCATCGGGGTGCTACCTTGCACCCCCCATAGGGTTGTTGCCTTTTTGACCCCCCTACATGCTAAATAGCTAGCAAGACCGTTGTACTGGCTCTGCGTATTGTATTAAACATAGTAGGTGTCAAGCTGTGCCGCATCATGAAGGTGTGAAATTAAGAGTTCACAGCTACCCCCTAATTAAAATTGTCTTATTTGTAAGGCAATTCTTATTATAGTGAACCTAGGAAAAGGGATGGGATAGTACAACAAAATAAAGGAATGCTTAAGCCAGTGCTTGGACATATTTGGGTGAGAGACATAATTGAAAAGGAAGATGGTAAAAAGCACTGGGATGTTTAGTCAATTATTCCTAAATATTTATGGGTAGAAAATGTGACTAACTTTGATAAATATCCAGGAGAATGAACCACAGGGATGCCTAGATATTCATCTTTAGGCATTTTATAGGTGAAAATTTGATTGATAAATGGAAGCAAGAAAAATAAACCAAAGGGATATTTAGACTAGCTGTCAGATATTTTTGGGTAAATTAATAGATATAGTAGGTAGGGAAAAGAACCAGAGGGACATTTAGATGAATAGATATGGAAAAAAGGAATCAAATTGATGTCTAAGTGAGAATTTAAATACTTTTGGTTGGAGGACATGATCAATTCAAAAATAAAGAGAGATGGAAAAGGAACTATAGGAAAGTCTGAGTGATTATTTCTAGACAATTATGGATGGAATTCATGGATTTAGGTAAAAAAAAAAAAGGTGGAAAAAAGAAACCACAGGGATGTCTAGGTGACCTTCTAGATATCTATTGGTGGAACTGATGGATTTTGATAAGAAAATTTTAGTGAAAGGAGAGCCTTGACTTAAGATGAGTAGGCTTGAAAGATTTTGAAAAGATTTTGGTAAGAGGAGAGCTTCGGCTTGTGGCAAGTCGGCTTGAAAGATTCAGCCTGTGGCAAGTCGGCTTGAAGGATTTTAAGAAGATTTTTATAAGAGGGGAGCCCCAATCTATGGCAAGTTGGCTTAAGAGATTTTGAAAAGATTTTAGTAAGAGGAGTGCCTCAGCCTATAGTGAGTCAGCTCGAGAGATTATGAGAAGATTTTTATAAGAGGAGAGCCTTGGCCTAATGGAAGTCAACTTGAGAGATTCCGCAAAGACTTTAATTGTACCAAGGAAACTTAGGCTTGTGAAGATGAAGGACAGGTTCTTTTAGAAGGCTTGAAGAGACTTTGCTGGGATTAAAGGAACTTTGGAAGTCACACTTCATCAGTTAGATTTTATAGGATTGCCACTCAACATAATGGGTCTTTGAAAGTGGAAAGGGGTTTGTTTGGCTTGATGTAATGAGCATTGGTCTTATATGCCATTAATGACAGATAAATGTTATTTAACTACTTTAACTACGAAGGCAACTTTATAGATGATTTAACAATTTTGAAGGTGATGCCTCTGATGAGGAAAAAAAAAAAAAAAAAGGCAATGATGACTTAGAGGATATGCCTTTTATGAGATATTTCCTTTTAACTTCTAGAAATGATCCTTGGTGAAAATGAAAGTGATGCCCCTGATGCGACCTACTATAAGGCCTTGCCCGAGCACCGATCCAATCCGCCGAGGAATCAAAATTCTCTTCGAGAGAAACTCCACGATTAGAACTCGCTATGAGTTCATAAAATTGATTTTTGTGATTTTGAAAGTTGTGAAAGTGAGTCACCACTTTAATTTACTTCTTTTAATTGGGAAAATTAAAGAAAACCCAAAATGATTGACTCCACAAAATATTTGATTTATCCCAATAGAAAATGCACTAATCTACGAGTGACCAAAGAGGGCTCAGGGATAAGGTTTTGGTAATTATACAATTGAGAAAATATGATTCTCTTCTGTTTAGCTAAAATTGCAAAATAACTTTTAAAAAGGAATTTTGATGTATGTATGAACAAGAATATAATGATGCATGAAATGGATATGATAAGATGGAATGACAATTATAGATAAATAAGCAGAAATAAATCCTACTTAATTATTACAAATCAAAACGAATGAAAAGAAAGAGGATCTTTCCTCTAGCCCTTATGGGTACTAGGAAAAGCACACATTCCTCAACTACATTAAAGAAATGAAAAGTACAGATTTGAAAATAAATAACAAATATAAAAGGGAAAATGTTATTAAAAATGATTTTAGAGTTGATGCCTTTCCAGAATGGCAGCATGCGTATCCTATTGAATAGGAATCAAACCCCATGCAGTTCTTCCTTCTTGCGAAGAAGGGGTTCTGAAAAAAAAAAGTGTTGGTTTGCTTATTAATTTAATTATGATTCTTAAATTAATAAATTTTAGATCTTTTATGTTTTAGACCTAAATATAATTCTAGATTTGAGTTTAGAATTTTGGGAATGGAAAGGGGATTATACCTTTGCTTTCTTTGATTTTTGGACGAATGGAATGAGCCTTACTCCGGATCTCAACTCCACCTTGGATTTGAAAGACTTGGAATCTGAATCTCAACAACGAAAGATTAGTGAAATAGCATGATGAATGTAAATCAAAATTGAAATTGAAACAACAGCTCTTTTGTATCAAATTTCAAAAAAAACATAAAAGCAATAAGTATTTCAATATCGAAGAGATTTTCTGCCTTGGAATGTGTGTCAAATGAGCTTAAAGGAGGCTCTATTTATAGAGCTACTGAGGAGGGCACCAGCAGTATGGACGACGGCATCGGCATGTCACCGGCGGCACAGGCAGCACCGGCGACACGCTGGGTGTTCGGGCGGCATGCCGCCTTACCACCAGCATGCATTTCGTGCCGCCTATGAGGTAACATAGCTAGCATGCTGCCTAAAGCGGTAGCATGCCTCTTGTATGCTGGCTGGCTGGTTTGACTTATTTTTTGCTTTTTCATCCATTTCGGGTTTGTTTCAGCTCCAATTCGAGCTCGGTTTTATCCTATGGGTTCGTAATTGAAATACGGTCAACTGGAGGTGTAATTTTAAGGGTTTATAGCTACCCCGCTTATCTGATTTAGCTAGACAAAGACTGAATCTGATAAGTGTGAACCAGGATGCCCAGGACGTCATTCCGAGCATTTTGAATGTCCCTTTGAGTATTGGGAGTTGTGCAACAGCTTCACGTTTGATTTTTGGCTATTCTGACCCTATTTGGATTATTTTCCAATTTTTAAGCTATTTTTGAATTTTTAATTTTTCTGTAATTCCAGGAAATTTCAAACTCCGATCGAGACCCTGTCTATTTTGGGAGATGGATAAAAATCATGCAGATTCACTGCTTTAGACGGAACTGGATTTCGATTTAAAATGAGCTTATTATGGCAAAACCACGTGAACTAGACCTGCGAATCAAAAAAAAGTTAAAAGATGTTATGAGGGGGGACCCACCTCTACTCCTATATATACCTTCATTCTTTCGCATTTTTCATAAACTCATTTTTCACTCTCTCTCTTCTCTCTCTCTCTAGCTTTCATTTCTCTCTCTAAATATCTTTTTTTCTTTCTCCTTTTTTTCTCTTTTTTTTTTACTCTCTCAATATGGAAGCCTTCAACCAACTAGCAATGGGTGCTTAAAACCCGGAGACATTGCTGAAGGAGCCAGACCGCCACGTTAGCTACACTAGATCTCTTCAAGTATGTTTTCCTTTCCCTGCATAGTCAGTAAGAATTTTGATAATTATTAATATCTGTTTATTTATTTTTTTTACAAAAATTATAGAGAGTACAATTGAGGCCTAGGGGAGGCCGTAGTGTCATGGAGCTAGTTCACCTTTATCTAAGTAATCAGGAGGCTATCCGTCTGTGCCTCGAGTCATCTGGCTTGCTCGTATGGCTAAAGCTGGACATCAAGCAACCGGTTAATACCATTGTGGTCCGGGCACTGGCAGAGCACTAGTGGGATACTACAAACACATTCCACCTTTCCTGTGGTGAGATGACAGTCACTCCCCTCGAGTGGAGCATGCTTACTAGTATGCATTTTAGATCTCATCCTCTTGAGTTTTAGTCTTCATGGATCGAGCATTTTTCTGTAGAGATAACTGCTCTTATTGGGGCCGATCCCCCTTATGGGAACCTTAATGTCCTACGTTCCTGGCTTCATCAGGCCTTGATGACCATGGGTTAGACTCCAGGTCAGTATGATGTTGATCAGGGTGCCAAACTATGCGCCTTGATTATCCTGAGCTGTACCTTTCTGCATAACAATAAGGATAGCATTAATTTGAATGTCTTGCGATCATTGGAGAATCTGGATAAGATCGGCGAGTTTGACTGAGGAGGTGCCGCCCTTTATGCTATGTATTAGAAGCTCTGCAGCATTTCCTGCGACACACTTTGTGGCCATGGTGGTACCTCTATTGTGCTTGAGGTGAGTATTATACTCTGTTATTTTGTTATCTGATATCTTCTTAGTGGCTAACAAAATTCTATTTCTTGCAATACTTGGCTTATGAGCACTTTCCGATGCTGGCTCCACCACTGAGAGAGCCTGCTGCTATTGACCCTCCCTATGGACGTCTTTGGAGGGTGTCCAATAGAAATTCCTTCATGGCACTATCATTTGATAATTGTAGACAGATCTTTACTACTTTGACCATGGACCAGGTATTCCTCTATTGATCTTGACTTGAATCTTACTGTTTACCTTCTACTGCTTATATTGCAATTTGTTTGCAGGTGAGATGGACACTATTTACCAGATTTGCAGAGTGGATTCCTGACTGGATCAGGCCTAGCATGGACTTGTCCTCTTGTCGACTCTTATTTCATTATGAGTCTTCAAGGATGTTCTACTTGGGAGAGAGGGTGAGGGGCACATGTTACAGGAGAGAGAGTTGTGCCATAGTCCCCTCCATTAGATATGAGGTATGGGCTAGCTATCCTGGGAGAGGATGGTTGGGCTGCTGGAATTTCTTATCTGGATTACCTGTTGCCTGAGATGGACTATGATGAGTTCTGCAAGGCATCCTTGAAGCGAGGCTCACCTCCCTTGGATAGATTGTGGGGACTGTCACATCGGGGATCTAGCTTAGCAACTTCCTGAGGGCCTCCTTCCAGAGCTGGGAGTTTCATCTCTCCACGGGCTAATAGTACTATTTCATTTGGCAACATGGGTCCTAGGGTTGGACCTTCTGGTGTTATGGCTAGTCCTTCAGGTTTTATAGCTAATGCTTCTGGGATTGGTCCTTCAGGGGCTAGTGGCTCAGCTCCAGCCCCAGCTCTAGATGCTTTAGTGGGAGGTTCGACTTATTCGATTCCCTTGCCTGCTGGTCTTATCTACTTGCTATCTCATCTTGATTATGTTTCTTGTGACGATTGATCACGGCGTTAGGATCTTCCTAAAGATCGACTGGCCTTCTTCCCCACTATTCCTGAGACTGTTACAGAGGTAAAAAAATTTTGCATAGCTGGTGCTTTTAGCCTTTGTCTACCTTGTAGTGATTATTATATATTTTCCTTTCTTCTCCAGGTTCCCATGGAGTTCGTTCGCTATCACTACAATCTCTTGGGCCGATATGCATTTGCTATGAGTTCCCTTCTGTATGATAGGGATTTGATGGAGGAGGGTCATGAGGATGAGATGTCCAAGCGAGGATGCCGTAGACCCAGGCGAGGTCGCTAGTGACCTATTTTATCAGATTTTGCTTTTCATGTATACATGTACTGAGGATGATGCACTCTTTTAGATGTATGCATGATATTTTAGATATATGCACTCTTTATATTTATGTGACATCTTGATATGTATGACTTATGGATGTTTTGGATGAAATAGGTGTATGGTATGGATGCAGATATTCGACTGAATAGGATTCTATTGGGCTATTCCTTATGCTTTTCTCTCATTTCTGCTCCAATTTTGAAAAAAAAAAAAGAATTATTTTAAGCCTAAAATTTTGATAAATCATGGTAAAAACTGTTAGAGGACAAATGGCACAAGGAGGCACAAGATGGTGTGGCGGTATGACCGGCATGCCGCCTATCTGGGTGGTACGGTTTTCGTGCTGTTGTCCAAGGCGGCACACTCAACGTGCTGTCGGCTACAGCGGCATGATTGGCGTACCGCTGTCCCTAGCGGCACGATCAGTGTGCCGCTAATAGCAAATTAGCCAGGCAAAATTTTATCTATTTAAGCAGACTTCATCCTTTTCTAGTCCGTACCATCGGTTTTCATGCCTCCAAAAGTCATTTTTAATGACATTTTTGCTTTCCATCAATTTTATTATTCTTTATTCCTCACAATGGAGCCCTATTTTATCCATGCAATGTTCTTATGGTGCAAGGACCTTACCAAAGTGGAGAGAATTAACCTATGAAAGTATGGGGTAAGCGCTATGCCCACCTTAAGAGGCATAAAAATTGATTGGGAATTTCTGCGTGCATGCATGTGCTTTTGGGATTCAGCTGCCCATGTCTTTAGATTTGGGGCATCTATGGAGGGGATGTGTCCTACATTTGAGGAGTTTTCTGTGTTGCTCAGATCTGATCCAGAGGCTATGCTGGCTACTCCTATTGAGAAAGTAGGATATTTCAACTCTTTCAGGGGTCTTCTAAACTTGAGTATAAAGACTGCTAGTCCCATGGTAGTAGATGATTGGGTAAATTTGATTGCTATGATAGCAGAATTCCATGATCCTAAGGATTTTGAGGATGATGGGTGGTTTCATTTGAGGATGCGGGCTCTATCCTTCTGTTTACCTGCCGAATATATTTTTGTGAGCCCTACTAGTTGGGGGATGCTAGAGTCACTGAGCTGATTCCACAAATGGAGGAAGGGAGATCTATTGCAGCTATAGTGCTGGCTGAGACCATCATGAGTTTAGACAAGTCTTGCACTTCTGATGGGCCATGGACAATCAGCCCTATTATTCTTCAAGTTGAATTCTGGCTTTTGAATTTCATTTCAACTGCTTTCTGTGTTTTCTTATGCTTATCTTTTTTGCACTTTTTTAGATTTGGCTGAGAGACCATCTTTGGATAGTGGGACCTCCTACCAAGGTGGATTATTCTACTTCTTAGCATAGGACCCAGACCATTGTGATTAAATGAAATTCAGAGAAAGAGTGGACAAAATGGTTGATGGAGCTAGATTTTGATAACCTGCTATGGAGGTGTGAATGGTACAAGATTAGAAGTTTCATGACCATGAGCTTTGGCTACAAGATGGTCTACCTGCTGGGGTTGAGGATGGTAACATTTTACCAAGCTACTAGGGTTATGTGCCAAATGGGACATAGTGAGGGTGTGCCCCCAAATGGTGCTCTATTTGAATCTGTTCCGATTACTAAGACCATTGCTCCATCTGTCAGAAATGGATGGGTAAGGGGTTTTCATGCTGTTTGTCCTACTGACCAAGGCGGTAAATCCTTGCAGTATATTAATTGGTGGATAGCCAACTTGTGGAAATTAGAGAAGGCTAGGAAGGCTGCTATACTTGAGGAGATAAAGCGAGAATCATGATTGCTATTTTAGCTTAGGACAAATTTTGATTATGTCTTTATTTTCTTTTGATGTTTCAAAAATTAAATGAGACAAATAAGACATCATAATCATTTTTTGTTATCTCTTTTATTGCTCTAACTTTTGCCTAAGCCGCCCTTTTGAGTTTTCAACTTAGCAAGCTTATTACTATTTTTTATATATATTTTTTGTGATACAATTAAGAGCTGAGTGAATGTGAAATGAAAATTTTGTTGATGAATTGGACCGAACCCGCAAGGGTTGCCTACATATCTCCTTATAATGATTCGTAATTTTTATTCTTGTTCCTCTTTATGGAGAATTAGGTCCACGTAGTTCTGACTTTGAGGAAAAATGTGAATGCTGAGCATGATTTCACAATGATTGCAAATGCTATGCATGAATTACAAGGATGCTTATGTAAAGTATCTCTTGAGTTGATCCAGATTGCATGGGCTAGCAAATTCTATGCCATCCAAGTCTGTCAAGATTGCTGCTCCACCAGATAAGATCTTCTTGATCATAAATGGACCACTCTAGTTAGGTCTGAATTTTCCCCTTGGATCATGTACAGGTGCCCTTATTTCTTTCAAGACAAGGTGATCCTCTTGTAATCCTCTATCCCTGACTCTCTTATCGAAGTGCCTAGCCAGTTTCTATTGATAACCTTGCATAAGATATAAGGCATCCATTCTCTTTTCATCAATGGCAAGAAGTTGGTTACGGTAGCCTTTCGCCCATTCCACTTTGTCCAACTAACTCTCCTTTATAATGCGAGCTGACTTGACTTCTACCTTGATTAGCAGGACGGCTTCCATCCTATACACCAAAGAGTAAGGTGTAGCATCGGATGGAGTATGTACTATTGTTCTGTATCCCCATAAGGCATATAGCAGATATAGGTGCCAATCCTTATAGTTGTTAGCCATCTTTTGCAATATATTCTTAAGAGTCTTATGTGTGGCTTTAACTGTGCCATTTGTTTGAGGTCTGTACGAAGAAGATTTATGGTATTGAATTTTCTCCTTCTTTAATAGCTGAATAACCTCCTTTTGGAAGTGAGATCCATTATCAGTGATGATCTCAAATGGGACCCCATACCTACAAAGGCTATTGGTACGAATAAATTGAGCTACTCATTTGGAATCCAATATCTGGTAAGGTGCAGCTTCAACCCATTTGGAGAAATAATCAATAGCCACCAGAATGAATTCATGCTTGCCGGAAGACTTCGGGCTTATCTTACCAATGACGTCTATGCCCTATGTTGCAAATGGCCAAGGCGTGGTGATAGGAGATAGAGGTACAGGAGGTTTCTTCTAAAGTTTGGCATAGATCTAACACGTATGGCACTTCTGAACATATCTTACACAATCTTGATTCATAGTAAGCTAAAAGTAACCCTGATTCATGATCTTGCGAGCTAGAGCAATTTTGTTCATATGTGGACCTTTGTTACCACCATGCATCCGTTCCATGATATGTTGGGCTTCTATTTTAGTGACACATCTTAGATGGATGTTATCCCAAACCCATTTATAGAGTACTTTCCCATTTGGAATGAAACCCTTGGACAACCGTCTTAAAGTCCTCTTTTCTGTTTTAGAGGCCCCTTTAGGATAGAGTCCATTCTTAATGTAATTGAAGATATCCCAAATCCATGGTTTGCTATCAACCGCCTGAATATTCAAATAATGAGTTACGCAACCTGGCTCATGCTTAACTTCAATTGTAACAAGTCTGATTATGAAGCCGTCGCTTATATCAAGCATTGAGGCGAGTGTTGCCAAAGCATTAGCAAATCTGTTCTTCATCCTTGGAAGATAATGGAAAGACAGTTCATAGAAATTGGTTGCTAGTTCATTTAGGCGTTTATGGTAAGAGACCAAATGCTCTTCTCTGATCTTCCACTTTCCCAAGGCTTGGGAAACTATCAGATTTGAATCCCCATAAATCTCAAGGCATTTGATTCTGAGCCTTATTGCTGCCTCAAGATCGCAGATGCATGCCTCATACTCTGCTTCATTATTTGTTACCTCAAAGTTTAGTTTGATGCCCATGGGTAGGTTTTCCCTGCTCAGTGTAATGAACACAATGCTGGCACCATACCCTTTGTTGTTAGATGCCCCATTAAAGTAGAGCTTCCAAATTTCACTATCAATTGTCAGGATATTTTCATCAGGAAATTTAGGCTTGACCCAATGATCATCTACTGGAGTTGCAGTTAACTGATAAGCCATTATGCTATCTTTAACTGCTTTCCATTGTACATATTTCAGATCATATATAGCTAATATAGCCATCCACCTTGCCATCTTGCTGTCAAGAGCTGGCTTCTCTATAAGGAATTTTAAAGGGCTCTTGTCAGTAAGAACATGAGTTGTAAAAGAGCAAAGTTAGTGTTGCAGCTTATGGCAGACCCATACCAAAGCAAGATATAACTTTCCTGTAAAACTGTACTTGAGCTCATGAGATAACATCCTTTTGCTCAAATAATAGATGGCATTTTCCTTGCTGGAATCAGGAGCATTTTGAGCAAGCATTGCCCCTATTGCTTCATCAGTTACTGATAGGTAAAGTAACAAAGGCTTTCCAAATCTTGGTGGCTGTAGTACCAGTGGGTTTAGTAAGTATTGCTTAATCTAGTCAACAGCTCTTTGACAATCATCATTCCATTGCTTGGAGGCTCCTTTTTTGAGTAACTTGAAGATGGGCCTACATACATCAGCCAACTGATTGATGAATTGACTAATGTATTGTAACAGTCCAAGAAAACCTTTGATCTCCTTTTCTGTTTTTAGAGGTGGCATTTCTAGAATTGCCTTTGATTTAGCAGGGTCCACTTCTATACCCCTCTTGCTGACCATATGGCCTAGGAATACTCCAGATGAGGCTCCAAAGACACATTTGGCAGGATTAAGCTTGAGGTTGTATTGGCGAAGTTTAAAGAAGAATCGCCTTAGTGCCTCTGAATGTTCTTCGGCAGTGGTGCCTTTTATTACCATGTCATCCATATAAACTTCAATTTCTTTATGCATCATGCCATGGAAAATGGTAGTTGCCATCCTTTATTATGTTGCCCCAGCATTTTTAAGCCCAAATGGCATAACCCGGTACCAATAGGTGCCGTAATAAATGTTGTCTTCTCTTTATCAAGAGGATGAACCATTATCTGATTATACCCTGTAGCCAAGTCGGTTAAGGAAACCAATTCAGAACCTGCCATGCAGTCTACCAATAGATCAATATGAGGCAAGGGAAAATCATCCTTGGGATAGGCTTTATTCATATCCCTATAATCCACACACATTCTGACTTTACCATCTTTCTTGGGAACTAGCACAATGTTAGTAAGCTAGGATGGATAGTTAATGGGCTCAATGGGCTCAATGAAGTTGTGGTCCAGTAGCTTGGTAATTTCTTCTTTAATTGGTATACACCATTCCATCTTGAGTCTTCTCAATTTCTGCTTGATGGGCTTAGCACTTGGGTAAATTAGGATTTTATGAACTGCTATGCTTGGATCCAACCCTGTCATGTCTTTCAGTTGCCATGCAAAACAGTCTTGAAATTCTCTTATCATCTTCTCAATATGATCCCTGTTTATGCATGCAGATGCAATGAATGTAATTTTTGGTATGTCATGAGTGCCAACATTAATGGCTCTTTAATTATGTCATCTTTTATTTCATTTATTTCATTTTTACTTGATGTCTCATTTAAGTCAAATTTAAAAGTTGAAACATCAAAGAAAAATGGAGACATAGAGTCGTAAGAGGAAAGAATAGACTTTTTATTGAATTCAATTGGGGATATGTCCCAATTTATATCAAACTAAAAAGTTAGACCCTCAAGGTCAGTTACATCATTATCAACAGAAGAAATAGAAGAGACAGACTTAGATTCAGAAGATGAGTCTATCTTAGACTGAGACTCTGAATCAGATTGGGACTCTAGTACAGATTTTGGTTCAAAAGGATAAAAAGGGCTCTCCTCAAAGGACCAATTTTGCAACTCAGTCTCGGTGGGCTGGATTAAGGTGAAAGGGTCAGTTTTCTCCTCCTCAACAGTGAGCATGAACACTTCATCAAAAAGACTAGCCTCCATGTTCTCTTCCCAATCTTGACTAAGCATGTAGATTGGTTCACAGTCTTCGATCTTTAGCCTGAATCAGAAAAGATTTCATACCCAAGGATTAGTTTTCTAGTAATGGGGTAGACCCAAGGCCCAGGAAAGTTACAGTAAGGAATTGTATCGCCTTCCTTGACAAAATAGCCATTTAAAGTTTTGAAGCAAGGGCACATAGGCCAGTCATAAACCTCACCTCTTTTAAGGTAGCTGTTCTATCTTTAGCTCGATTTTCCATTTCTACAAGATCTTCATCAGTGGGCTCATACCCTAGCCCAAATGGTGCTATTATGACTAGATAGTCTAAGAAAGACTTCAAGCCCTGTTGGCTTCTTCCCAAACCTAAACCAAGAAAGTAATTCATTTTTCAGAGCATGTTAGCAATAGCAATATTCTCGAAGGGGTCAAAATCAAATGGAACAAATTCTTTACCCTCTTCACCCTTAATGTATTAAATGAAGAAGAAACTAGAGAGTGGATAAGTGGATAGCTCAGGATGAATCTTACGAATGGGAATAGAGCTTGGGATGTCTGGTCTTCCATACATGTCCCCTTTGATAGTCACGACTCCATTTTTGAAAGGGAACTTGACTTTCTAGTGTAGGAAGGAAGGGATAGCCTTTGCTTGATGGATCCAAGGCCTTCCAAGTAATAAATTAAAATATGAAGGTACATCAATTACTTAAAAAGGTATGGTGAAAGATGTTGGCCCAATGGTCACATCGATGATAGCCACCTCGAGGACTTCTCTCTTGGTATTGTCATACGCCCTTACTATATGATATGAAGGGGTAAAATCAGTAACTTCTAGTTCCAAGCAGCTTGCTACCTTCAAAGGGCATACATTTAAGGCTGAACCATTATCAATCAGAACCATTGGCACAGTCTTTCCCTGAGTGACCACTGTAATGTAAAGGGCATTATTGTGGATAGAGTCTCCTTCTGGAATGTCAGTTTCTCCAAAAGTGATTGTCACCCTTTTAGCAGCAGAGGTAATATAAGCAACAAGGTTTTTAGGTGTGATATCAATTGGAGCCTGGCACTGATTCAACGCCTTGCAAAGAGTTTGGTGGTGAGGATATAAGGACTAGATCAAACTCCAAATTGATATGTTGGCTTGTGTTTTCTTGAGTTGTTTGAGAATGGGATCTTCATCTGGTTCAAGAATCCTTTTCAATTTGTTGGTAAGTGTAGGAATAGGTTGGACAGGTTGAGTGTTTGGGCTTGGTTGGCTCTGGATGACTCTGCCACTTCTAGTGATGGCATCAATTTCCTCAACTAGGTTAGTGAGGTCTAGGACACAACAAAAATTAGGATTTGACTCAATCAAGGAGACAAGGTCAACTCCCTCATGATTATTTATGCTATTGACTGTGTGGTTGGGTAAAGGGTTGGTGTTGATATTGGATTGGGCTTTTAGTGGTATCAGGTCATTGGAATCAATAAGGTCCTAAATTCTGTGTCTAAGGGCCTTGCACGCTTCTGTTTTGTGCCCAAGTCCTCAATGATAATCACACCTCTGTTTGGGTTGTAATTTTTTGGCAGTGGATTGGGGACTAGTTTTGGCTTAAGTGGTTTCACCATGTTTCCCTCAAGCAGCTTTTTAAGGATAATACTCATAGGCACACCCCCTAGATAAGAAAATTGCCTCCTTTCAATCCTGATAGGCTTCTTAATAGTCATACCATTAACTTCCCCCCTTTTCTGATTCATTGAGGAAGTCACATTACTTTGATGAGTTGGCTTTTTATACCTTGACCCTAATGCGGACTCTTCTTTAATTTGACCATTCTGAATCAAGTCTTCAATTTTTGAAGCAGTAGCAATAAGGGCTTTGAAGAAAGGCAAGTATTGAGTCTGTAGCCTTTCTTGGTAAACTAGCAGAAGATTCTTGACAATTATGTCAATTTGTTCATTTTTAGGAGGCCGATTTACTATATGAGAAGCCTTTTTCCTCCACCTCGTAAGGAACAAAGAGAAGGATTCCTTTACATACTGCTTGGTGGTCTCAAGGTCTGTTCTTGTTACATCGACCTTGATGTTGTAATGATGCTGTTGGACAAAGATATTGCAGATGTCATCCTAGGTCTATTTTTTGGCAACATCCAAGTCTACAAACCATTTCACAGCTGTACCGGTTAGTGACTGTTGAAATAATTAGGCTAGGAGTTTGTTATCCACACCCAAAGGATGCATGGCCCCCACATATACCTTGAGGTGGGTCTTGGGGCAAGTAGTCCCGTCAAACTTGTCAAACTCAGGTATCCTGAATTTGGGAGGAACTCTTACATTAGGGAACAAGCTTAAGGACCCTGTATCAACTAAATCCTCTTTCTTTTTCATACTCAACAACATCTTCTCCATGCATTCCATTTTTTCCATGCAAGCTTTTATTTCAGGATTAACTTCCTTCCTTTGGAAAGGATCTATGGGTTGGGAAGTAAAAGCAGAGGTGATATTTGTTGGTGAGTTGTTTTTGAGGAACTCAGGTGATGGGATAGGCAATGGTGGAATGATGTCGGTGTTTTTAGGTTCTTTGTCTCTGGATTCAACTTTGGAAGTGGATCCATGGACAGGATAAAAGGCAGGTTTTGGGTCAGCCTTGAATGGTTTTGGGTTAGTTGGGTTTTGAGCCAAGGAGGTCTATTCTAACATGGTATGGACATCCTCCATGATAGCCCTTATTTGGGCCTTTAGCATATCTTGGAAAAGGGCTTCTTGCCTCTTCATCATGGTTTCTTAGTGTTCAGAGAGCTTAGCAAGAAGCTGATAAAAGATTTCATCAGCTCTGGTGGTAGTGGTCTTATCTTCGGTAATAGACATCTTGTTAACCTTTAGATAGAGAGATAAAGCTGGGTCAATTTCTAGCTTAGGTATGGAACAAAGATCATGTAATATATTAGCTTTTGATTGGGATCATGGGTTTATGATTAGGACTAGCAGTGTTTGAGTGAGATTAAAACTCTCCAAATTTGTAAGGTTTATGTATGCATGCATGTATGCATGAATAGAAAAGATTTCATGATAATGACATACCAAGTTCTAGTATTATGGTACATACAATCCTAAAGACAGGTTCTATAAGTTATTACATGAGAGAGTTAAGGTCGTTTGAAGGGAACCCATCATACTAGAGATGCGATATACCTAACCACATGTGAGATAAGGAGCCTCGCGTGGGTCAAATGGTATGTGCATACTTGTTACACCTCTAAAAGAATTAGAGGATAAGTTGTGGGCTGGATGATTTCACTATCGGTGAATAGATCCAATGAGGGTTACCCACTCAATGTTACTTTCTATCCATTGTTTTCCTAAGAAATCTAGGTTGAAAGGCAAGGAGCCAATGCAAATGATGCATGAAAGTCATTTATGCATTAAAAGTGCCAAACTTTGATTTATACCAATTTGTAGTCCTCTTATTTCTTTTGTTAAAAAGAAGGTGTCCCTACTGGAGTCACCAATTATGAGGCCTCGCCCAAGCACCGGTCCAATCCGTCGAGGAATCGAAATGCTCTTCGGGAGAAACTCCACGATTGGAACTCGCTATGAGTTCAAAAAATTAATTTTTGTGATTTTGAAAGTTGTGAAGTGAGTCGCCACTTTAATTTACTTCTTTTAATTGGAAAAATTAAAGAAAACCCAAAATGATTGACTCCACAAAATATTTGATTTATCCCAATGGAAAATGCACTAATCCACGAGTGACCAAAGAGGACTCAGGAATCAGGTTTTAGTAATTACACAATTGAGAAAATATGATTCTCTTCAGTTTGGCTAAAATTGCAAAATAACTCTTAAAAAGGAATATTCATGTATGTATGAATAAGAATATAATGATGCATGAAATAGATATGATAAGATGGAATGACAATTATAGATAAATAAGCAGAAATAAATCCTACTTAATTATTACAAATCAAAACGAATGAAAAGAAAGAGGATCTTTCCTCTGGCCCTTATAGGTACTAGGAAAAGCACAATCCTCAACTACATTAAAGAAATGAAAAGTACAGATTTGAAAATAAATAACAAATATAAAAGGGAAAATGTTATTAAAAGTGATTTTGGAGTTGATGCCTTTTCAGAATAATAGCCTGTGTGTCCTATTGAATATGAATCAAACCCCACGTAGTTCTTCCTTTTTGTGAATGAGGGGTTTTGAAAAAAAAGTGTTGGTTTGCTTATTAATTTAATTCTGATTCTTAAATTAATAAATTTTAGATCTTTTCTATTTTAGACCTAAATATAATTCTAGATCGGAGTTTAGAATTTTGAGAATAGAAAGGGGATTATACCTTTGCTTTCCTTGATTTTCAGATGAATGGAATGAGCCTTGCTCGGATCTCAACTCCACCTTAGATTCGAAAGATTTGGAATATGAATTTTTACAACAAAAGAATACCGAAATAGCGTGATGAATGTAAATCAAAATTGAAATTGAAACAACAGCTCTTTTGTATCAAATTTCAAAAAGAACTTAAAAGCAACAAGTATATCAATATCGGAGAGAATTTTTACCTTGGAATGTGTGTCAAATGAGCTTGAAGGAGACTCTATTTATAAAGCTATTGAGGAGGGCACTAGTGGTATGAACGGTGGCATCGGCATGTCACTGGTGGCACGGGCAGCACCGGCGACACGCCGAGTGTCCAGGTGGCACGTTGAGTGTGCTGCCTTACTGCCAGCATACATTTTGTGCCGCCTATGAGGCGGTTCAGTTCTAATTCAAGCTCGGTTTGATCCTGTGGGTTCGTAACTGAAAGACGATCGACTGGAGGTGTAATTTTGAGGGTTCACACCTACCTTTTACCTTTTACTTTTGGAAATGATCCTTAGCAAAAATGATTTTTACTTTTTCTTGCAGATTATTTAGGATTCTGCTTGGCGAATTCATAGTGTGCTAATGGGGGGCTCAACGGATGACATTTGGCAGATATTAAATAGGACCATTAGCTAAGCTTATACATGATGGTGAATGATTACAAATGCTTTTATATGCATAGATGTTGGTACATAAATGATGCATTTTTATATATGCATGCTTTGGGATCCATGGACGTTTTATTTAACTTCTACACTATGGGAGATTTATGCGCTATGGATGATTTGTGATGATGCATGTAATGGATTAATGTGTAGAAGTAAGAGGGTGGATTCACATGTTTGCTTTGTCTATGTTATGAACGTAATTTGCAAGTGACGTTGATGATCACATGTGATCTTAGAGCAAATTGACTTGTATATTGCAACATGATTCTTTAGAGGGTTTCTAAGGTCAGCCAAAGAAGGTTTGACAGAAACTTTGGTGGGCTCCTAAGGCTGGCTTAGGAAGGTCTAACAGTCTGTGATATTTCTTGAGTGACGACCATGATGGGTAATGTAATCTAAGCAAATGGGTGTTTATGTAAACTAGATACCTTGAACCAATGATTAGTTATATGAAAAAGTGATTTTTTGGAAAGATGCCCCTTTTTTAGGTACAACAATTCAATTATTTTGGCTCAGCATGAAAATAGGACATTTAGATCTATCCATAATGGGTTTGCTAAAAGATGGCTAGTTCTAGCTTGCAACTCTGAGGCAGAATGTTAAAATCGGCTATTGGGTTTCAATTTAAGTCTGTCTAGTTTGGTTTCCCAAGACATTATAAAGGGGATTGGACTGGGATGTTTATGGATTAATCCAGGTTTAGTTTTGCAAGCTTGTGGTTAATAAGGGATTTAAAATGGTTCCTAAGGTATTCAACTTCACCTAATGATGCTTATGATTAGGAAAATGCAATGAATGATTGAGAATTCAATAAAGCCCCAATTAATCTACTATTCCTTTAATTAACTAGAAATATAAAGAATTAAATACCAAATCATAAGCATGCATAGAATTTATCACTAGTTAGTGTGAGGCCTCGTCTGAGCACCGGCCTGATCTACTAGAGGGAATCGGGATGCTCATTCGGGTTTAGACTCACGATGGAACCCTTGGGTTCATATTTGGTTAATTTTGAAAATGATTTTTAGGAGTCGCCACCTTAATTTTATTTAGTTGGGAAAATATTAAGGAAAAAACCCAAATTAACTTCAATTCATTAATTTTTTAATTAATTGCCCAAGGATAAAAATCACTAGCCTTTGAACCAGGTTGGGTTCGAGGACTAGGGTTTTTGGTTTTAAACAATAAAAATTTGGCTCTTAAGTTTAATTTGACTTGAAAATTGGATTTCATGAATGACATTAATAATTATAAATAAAATACATGAATATGGAAATATTCACAAATAAAGGAGAGTGTTCCCTTTAATCTTTAGAGATTTAAGGGAACCACATGATTATTTCTTAATTAAGATAATTACATTGATAGAAAATGGGATGCCTTCTGTAGCCCTTATGAAATTCTATGAAGACCATATATTCCCTTACAAATACCATAAAAAGATAATTAATTCAAGAAAAATTGAGAAATAAGTTTAATTTGAAAAATTGGATTTGAAGTTTGGATTTAAATTCCAAACATGCCTACGTACCCCATTTGAATAGGGATCAAAACCCACGTAGTTTGTTCCACAATCAAGTGGAGGGGTTTAGAGATTGATTAAAATGATTTTTGGTTTGGAGAATAAATTTGATGAAAATACCTTAAATTTTGATGGATGAGACGGAAAAAGTATTTTGCTGGATCGAAATTCCGTTTTATCAGAGCGGGCAAATGGATTGATTAATAATTAAAAAAAGTGATTGATGAGGAAATTAATTAATTAAAATAGTGGATGAGTTAAAAAGGGATTTTTTATTTAATTTTAAAAAAAGAGGTAATTAATTAATTAAAATGATTAATTAATTAATTAAAATAGTGGATGAGTTAAAAAAAGATTTTTTATTTAATTAAAAAAGGTAATTAATTAATTAATTAACTTGTAAGTGATTAAAAATGGATTTTTAGTTAATTAAAAAGATTAATTAACTTGGTTTGAGTGAAAAAATTAATTAATTAAAATGATTAATTAATTAATTAGAGAGTGGATGGAGGAATAAGAAGAAGGAAGGTTGATAGATAGCTATCAATATCAACCTTTGGTGTGTTTTGAAATGAAGGAGGGAGGGCCTATTTATAGGGAAATGGAGGTGAGGGTAGTTTGGGAAGTGAAAAAGTGAAAAGACCAAAAGGGTAGAGCTAGAAAGGACTGAAAAATAGGCTGGGGGATATTTTGGGAACTACAGGTGGGGGCAGTGGCTTCGGCGGCGCCAACGGCCATTTGGGCGGCGTGCCGCTTAAAGGTGCGATGGTGCTACCCAGGCTGGAGCTGGCACTGCTGGCGCCTCGATAGGCACACTGATTGAAATTTTGCTTTTTTGTTCGGCTAGATTTTCGGACTTCCGGATCAGTTTTTGGGAGTTATAGAGCTCAGAAAATTAATCAGTCAGTGTCAATAGTTTCAAAATTAATTTTAGAATATTTAGGCAGTCAGTTTGGAAGAGAATCTAATCAGTTTTGGAAAAATATTGTCTGATGTAAAATGTCCTATCAAGATAGGAAAAGGCGTCTGGTTACATCAAAAATATCTTGGTCAGTATTTATGAGTTCATAATTAATTTTAGAGGTGTTGAAATGAGAGTTCATAGTTAGGTAGGCAAACCCTGAGTTTATTATTCTTATTTTCCAGTATTAATCTTCTCCTTTTGGTTGTTTCATTAATACCTAACTCATATAATGTGGTAGTATGAATGCTTAATTTTTTACCATGGAACCTGATGATGAGGAACTAGATAGTTCTACTTGGATTTGATTCATTGTTTCTAAGAGTTGGGTTTGTTTAGGAGCGTCTGTAAGTTTTCAATTTAAAATTTTATCATAGATTCTTGAAATTTACATAATTTTGTATTTAATTGAATGAAATCCTAAATTTTAGAAGTATTGAGATAATTATATTTTGGTCCCTCAAAATGAAAAATTACATTTTTGCCTTAAAAGCTGGGTTGAACCCATTTTGGGCTACCATAAAGGGTAAGAGGCATTTGCCCACTCCCTATGCATCTCTGCGTGGGTGCATGATACCCCACGTGCTTGCTTCCTATAGGGGGCATACCTAGCCAGTGCATAGGGGTATAGGGCACACGCCCTTAGGGCCCTATCAACTTTCTTATTGAAATTCCAAATGATTTAAAATTATAACAGATCCCCAATCCCAATTGATGGGATAGGAATCAATTTTTAAAGATTTGAGAAGATTTTAAAAGCCTTTAAAATGGATTTTTTTTAACAAAAAAATTTAAAGGAATTCAAAAAAGAAATCAAAAAAATATAAAAAGCTCAGTTTTAGAGGGAAGGGGATTTTTCTGGAGACTTTGTTCCAAAAACTCATAACAGAGGCTGGTTTTTTGAGAGCTGTAGACCTATAGCAAAGATACACCTGCAACAAAGATACAAACATAACTAAACATCACACCCTTTTCAAGTTAGTGAATTAAACCTTGAAGAACCAAGGAAAAGGTATGAATCTCTTTGTTTTGGTTGCTTGAGAGCTAAATCCCTGTCATCCTAATAATTCCATTGTGATTGGGCCTTAAACGACCTAATATAGCCTAGAATAAGGAATTATACAGGGGTTTTATGGTTTATACACCTTAATTTAATCTTTTCAATTTGTTTAATATACATGCATAGTAATCTTGTTCATGTGTTATTTTTTGTTCATGTTAATTCACATTATGACATTTTTTCAAAATTGTTTTAGCCTTTGATTCATGTTAGGGGTCTCCAATGAATGTTGAAGACCTAGTTTATGACATAAAGGTCCTATTTTAAGACAAGGAACCAAAAGTTGAAGGTGAAGACAAGGAAGCCATGGAATTTGTTTTATTTTGATGTAACCAATGGAGTGATAGATGTCAAAACTTTGATTTTAATTTTGCTAATGAAATAAAGTTGTTTGATATTTTTCTTGATGGTAGCATTCATATATTATATTTGTATATGTATATTTATGATATCAATGCATCAAATTTATATGAATTCAGACTAAGCACATCTGAAGATCCAAAGCTACTACAACTATGTCCAAAAGTTACAAATGGATTTGGGGAGGAATTGATAGACCTTCTTAGAAGGAAATAAGAAGCCTTTATTTGGAGCTACGAAGATATGTTAGGGACAAACAGTGTGATAATAGATAACGCTATCCCATTAAATCCAAATGCCAGGCCAGTGAAGCAAAATCTACGACATTTGAGACTGGAGTGGGAAGATGTCACATCCCATTTTTAGAAATATGACGATCCCAGAACATGAGAGACATAAGGTCACCCATGCCTATAGAACCCATTGACACATATACAAATCATGCCTAGGATCATACAAAACCTTATACAGTAACTCATTTAAAAACATTATATGGAAACCTTTAGTTGCGGAAGACAATAATTAGATATTTCACATACAATCCATCAAAAAATAATACTCATAATCGAGTTGAAACCTTAGTAAATAACATCTTGTAAAAATCATCAAAATAAAATATTCTTAGAGCATCTGATAACAACCCTTCGTAGCACAGTATTATTATTGACTCGGACAAGGAGTTCCCCCATGCGAAGTAGAGTGCTTGAGTTATCACCTTGCCTCCTCATATTGCTCACCTAGAACCACACAAGAAAATGGGGTGAGATAGATGATCTCAATGAGTAAACAATATAGCATAAACGTTATCATATATCCCATTTTTAAGGAAAGCCCATTACACATAACACATAGTTCATGATTTACAAATCATGAAGTTCATGATTTAAAAATCATGGTTTCACAGTTTTTAATTTGGCAAGATTTTCACTTTAGCAGGTTTGCAGAAATCACACTTAAAAATAGTTATTACCGAATAAGAGTAAATGACTATACTAGCTCATTCACTTAAGGGAGAGGTGATCTCATATCAAATTCCAACTCCCAACCCATTACTTATAAAGTCATGAAACTGATCAGGCTCTATAGCTACAATCGCCCCTTCTAGCTGAGGTGGATACACAACTCCTATCCATCGGGTTAAGACCATATGCACAGGTTCCGATGATTATCCACATCAGCATGAGGATTTCTGCATAAAGGGTTAAAGGTATCAAAGCTAGAGCTAATGGTAATCATAAATAACAATATCATATAAGGCAACAATAGCAAGTATCCCAATAGCAATATTAGTTTAAATTTTGAACAAGAGATACAATGATATTGTAGGTCCAAAAAGAATATAAGTTAGGGTAAAAATCACAAAAAGTATTTATCTTTGGATAATCACAAATGGCTTTGGACCAAATGTCCTTTAGCAACCTAAACTTAGCAAAGAAATCACATAGTCAAATTTAAAATGGAAGTGAACTTGGGTTTCAAGAATCTCAAAGGTTCCCATAACATAATCATGATAGCTTGAACTTGTAACAATAGCATAATGTTTACTCACCTTGTGGTTCCTTCGCTCTTAGTACACGTAGTCCTTTTGAACCTCTAAAACTCCTCAAACTCTAACATAATATTTAATTCAATACTTAGTATTTATTTAATCATGATGCTATCCTATCCCATAGCTACCCTATGCACATATAACATTCATATACACTTAGGGTTGCATATAGAAGTGCACTCATCACTTGCACATAACATGTTGACTTTAAAAGTCTTGTACACTTAGCCTTTGTAGGCCCATATGAAAACACATTACAATTATGTTAATACCATTCTAAGGTCAACACAATTTCATTACCATAATATCAATTTACTTTAACAATCATCTTAGTATACTTAACACTTCCATATATGTCAACTTAATAAATAACCTATTAAGCATCATACCTATCTCTTATGCCCAATTCATTTAGTCAATCTCTTCATCAATTCAAGATCATTAATTCATTATTAATTAATCATAAAACCTATTTCCATTTTACCTAATCATATTCACATTCTAATCACAACATAAGATTAAGATACCTTAGGTACCTTAAGTGTACCAAAGTGCCACTAGGCTTGTCTAGAGTCATTCCTTCAACCAAGATGCAATTTGACCATTTATCATACATACATACATGTCAATAATCATTAAAATGAATCATATAAAAATTATAGACATTGGGATGACAATCCCAATGTAGGCCGAATACCCCATTAGGAGAAGAACTAAATTTTCTTACTTTTCGTACTTTCCGTCTATTACAGTAATATGTAAAAACATGGTTTGAACTAAGATTTTTCATGTAATCAAAACAAAATCATTTTAGAATATAGACATGTAAGAATCATCCCATATATACATTCATATGCATCAAAATTTCCAACTTAAAGTTTTAGGATGAAAAACCATTAGTTCTTTTGTTTCCGGTACTTTTCGGTCATTACAGCAATATGTAAACATGTGGTTTAAACCATTATCTTTCATTCAATCATAACAAATATCAGTTTCAAACAACAATAGGTACAAATTGGTAGCCATGAATGCTTTTCGTACATGAAAATTTCAAATTTAGGGTTTAGGAAGAAAATCATGAGTTTTTAAGCTTTCCACGCTTTCCGTTCATTATAGCGATATGCAAACACATGATTTAAATCATTATTTTTCATCCAAAAAAAAAAAATATCAGATTATAATTCCTCCATACACAAATTGGCAGCCATATGTACAAGAAAGCATAGAATTTTCTAACTTCTAAGTTCTAGCACAAAAACCTCGAATTCCTTTATTTTTTGAAACTTATCGGTCATTACAGTAATATACAAAAATATAATTTAATCCAATATTTTTCATAAAAACACATCAAAAATCAATTTAGAACAACAACATATAAAAATCTCCCCCCTTGGTAATGTTTATGCATGAAAATTTCAATTTTCAGTCATAGGAATCACCTTTGGAGAAATCGCGTAGAGAGGTTGGTACTTTCAGTAGAAAATTTGATTTTTCTCTCAAGAAATCACCTAACCCGAATTCTATCAGTAAAAATCTGTAAATATTCAGCTCAAAATAATTTTCCCAATGTTAGTTTCATAAACAATCAAATAGCAATTTGAAAGGAAAAGAAAAACTTACGAAACGGTCGCGAAATCGCAAGTTTGAAAGGATTTTATGAATTTCGGTCGAGAGAAATATTTTGAGAGAATTTTTCTGCCAAAAATAATGAAATAATAGAATGGTGGCTGCTGGAATGATGGGCTGGCTGAATTTATGGTATTTATTTATTGGGTTTTGGGCAATTTTGCAATAATACTCTTAATGAGCTAGGTTAGGAGTATTTTAGTGTGGTGGGCTTTTAGGTATTTGGGCTTTTTATTTAAATTAAGGTTGATTATGGGTAATAAAAATAAAAAATATTTTTCTTATTATTTTCATTTAAATTTTCCCCAAAACATTTATTTTAAAATACTTATAAAATCATTTTATGCTTAAAAATTGCCTTTTTACATGAAAATTTATTTTACGAAAAATAAATTATTTCATGCTAATGCAATAATACTCTTAATGAGCTAGGTTAGGAGTATTTTAGTGTGGTGGACTTTTAGGTATTTGGGCTTTTTATTTAAATTAAGGTTGGTTATGGGTAATAAAAATAAAAAATATTTTTCTTATTATTTTCATTTAAATTTCCCCCAAAACATTTATTTTAAAATACTTATAAAATCATTTTATGCTTAAAAATTGCCTTTTTACATGAAAATTTATTTTACGAAAAATAAATTATTTCATGCTAATGCATTTTATTCAAATCTTTTTTTTTCATAATAATAATTCATATTAGGCATATTAAAATTAATTTAACATGTCCCAAACTCATAAATCACATCACACACAAATTTTCACATAGTCACACAATTTGTCACAATAACCCAAAATTCAAATAATTTGTCATTAAAACTCCTAGGATAGATGTGTGTTGTTACATTCTCCCCTCCTTAAAAAAATTCATCCTTGAATTTTCAAATATAAGAGTACAACACACTCTGTTTAACTTCTCCACCACGCTTCGGTTGCGTCTCTCAAACACAATGTCTAACTACAATTAAAATATCAAATATAGTAAGGTACATATACACAATTTATCAACAATACCTTAATAAGCCTTCAGCTTAAGCTACACTTATGTTAATCTCTTATTCAAATAAATTTTAAACTAATCTTTAATAATTTTGTATCCCTTAACCTTGAACAAAAGTAATGGAACTTTTAATTTCACCTTTAATCACTTATAATCCCAAGCATTACTTTTCCTTATATCTTCATTAGTATTAACATCTATACTAACACTTTAATCACCACTTTCATTCATTATTTATCACATTAATCGTATAAGAATCCAATAGATAATTCCAAGTTAATGACTCCAATTGATATTCAATAATTCTCTTTCTATATTAATAATTATTACTTAATCTATTATAACCTCAATAATACTTTCATATTTATTACCTTGCTAACATTACAATTTCTACACTCCTATCATTTATGAATTAAAACATACTTAAACTTAGCAAACATTCCTATATATATCATATCCCAAATGAACTTGCATCCTATTAATTTACAATCCCAAATAGACTTCTTATAACCATTTTAGACTTACTCTCTTTTTATATAATATATATATCATCATCATGACTTGATTACCTAATGCCTTAAAATTTTATACATTTAGCATGTAATATCATCTCACTTTAGATTTTCCACTTACATCTTGCTATATTTCACATTTCTAATCATTTAACTTATCCATATTAAATAATAAACCTTCTAATACCATCGACATTTAATGAAATCTCTATGCAATTCTTAGATCTTTCCAACTCTATGCCATTTTAGGTTATTTTAATAAAAATTCTTCCTATATTAAAGATCGCTACCAAATTTTCTAGTAATCTCAATTGAACATTATTGTATCTAATGCCTTAAATCATTTCTCATCTAGAGGACTCAAATCCCTTTCAAGTATATTCAAAACTATTAAATTTAAAACTGCGTAGAATCAATTGTAAGAATCAAAACATTTTCATCCTTGCATGTAACACACAACCTTAATGCAATGTTTGATGCAGTTCATGATGTATGATTCCATAAGGCAAAACTCAATGCCTATAGGCAAACACACTAGACATAAGTACATAATCAAATCAAATCTAGAACATTTTATCTTAAATCATATAAAATTTTGAATTAAATCATTTTATATTCTCATAGATCAAGTCCTTATGGATCCTCAAATTTACAGTTCATATGGCCTTAACATCTGTTACTTTATAAAAATTCAAATCCTTATACTCTAATCGCAGCCTATATACTCAAAGGAATCTCATCACTAAAGAATCTCTACTAGCATCATACTTATCCTTTTATCATCCTTATAAGTTTGAGAATACTTATCCTTTTATGTCTCCCCTTCTTAAAAGAAATTCTACTTGCTTTTTCTCTACAGTCAATACAAGCTCCATACTTATATAGATAATCCATTCCTAAGATCACATCGAATCTTAGGATACCTAGTTCTAACAACTCCATAGAAAGTTTTTATCCATCAAGGTTTACCTCACAATCCTTAAACATATACTTCACCTACCTCGTAATACCAATTTATTCATATATAATGTAACTAATTTGTTTCATTCTCCTACTGATCACTGCTAATTATCATTTCTCTTCTTATGGCACCAACCACAATTATCATTTACTAGCTCCGTATATTTCTTATATCAAGTCATTGTAACATACAAGCATTTCATACCTCATAACATTATACCTACCAATCATTAATCTCAGTTGGATCCAAAACTTAGTCCACTTCCCTTTCTAATCCACTTAACCCCACTATCTAATTATCATACTTAGCATGGTTTCAACATGAGCACCCATCATATAATATCACATCACAAGACACATATCACTAACAGGTGTCACATATCATGTATCCTAATCACGTAGCACATAACATATAGCATAATGAGCTCTTCTATTATTTTTTTTTTCAAAAGTCAATAATCTCCTAGGTAAAAGAGGATCAAACCAAAGCTAATTAGCTAAGTGAACATATAATATCATGCATGTCATTTAAATCTTATGCCACTACACTAACACTTACCCATTACTAGCAGAAGTCTTAATTATGTCTCTTATTCTTAACTCTCTGCCCTTGAGGTTGAGATGGTCTAGGGGTTGGAGGTGTCGAGATCATATTTCCTAGATTCCTTGTCTGACAGCAATCCTTAATGAATGATCCATTTGCCCACACCTTAGGCACATTCTTTGGCACACTCCAGGATGCTTCTTTCCACACTTTCCACAAGTGGGAAGGTCCTGCTTTACTTGACATTTTACAGTCAAAGTGTTGAAGATGCTGAAAATTCCTTCCATGGGCCTCTTCCCCCTCTATGTTAGCCTTCATCACCCTTATTCTTATGCTTTCCTTTATGCTTTGGTTTGACTCTCTCAGCCTTATATCTCTTCTCCATTATCTTAGCCTTATCTATCAACCTAGCTAAGGTCAAGATTCAGTTGCTTCCAATAAGTTGAATAGAGGTGTGATCAACCCTCTTAGGAAGTGATTGATATGGCTAGCTTCGGTAGGCGCAATATTGATAGCGAATATGCTAAGTCAGTTAAACTCATTAGCATACTTTGGCACTGACATCCTAGGCTTCTAGTTCAGTTGCTCGAGCTACAATGCCTTATCTTGCCTTTCACCTTCCAACAAGAACTGATCCATTATTTCTTGCTTAAACTCTACCCACATAGGTGGATCAGCTCCATAAAGTCGCTCCTCCACATTCCTTTAGTACTAATACCATACCTCTTTCTTGAGTTAGAGTCCTACTAACTTGATCATTTGGGCATCCAAGCAAGACAGTCGGTGAACTAGCTTGTCTATCTCATCCAAGAATTCATGTGGGTCATCAACCTCCATAACACCAAAGGTAGGTGGCTGTAGCTTCTTGAACTCTGCAATAGTCATCCCCTCGTCATGTAACCGCTTCCTCTCCCTTTAAGTAGGTGCCACTTCCGCAAGTGGCAGAACTTCATTCTTTTCTTATGTTGGTTACACTTTCTACCTTTGAGCTCGTAGCTCTTCCAATTCCTTACGCAAGTCTCTCATTTCCTCATATATAGCTTGCACCTTTTGTGATGATGCTTGCTCATTAGAGCCTATAGTTGGTGCCCTCAAATTGGATCTTTCTCTTGACTGTGCAGGTTCAAAGGCAGCATTTGATGCAGTGTTTGATATGACATCATCACTTGTGATAGGTTGGCCGGCTATGTGAACCTTCTTTTTGGGAGGCATTCTGCTTATCATGATAAGGGAATTTAGTACTAACCCCTTTTCTAACCCATTCAACCCCACTATTGTACTAGCATAATCATCATGAATTTATTATAGATATTTATCATATCATATTACTAAGCACATGTCATATACATATCACATATCACGTATTTTAGCACATATCACATATCACACTTAAGTAGCATATATCTCATGTTATGAAAATAATCTCCTATCATGATAAGTCAATCATGTCATAGCAGTGAAAGAAATCACTTCCTACTAAGCAACTGGGCAGTCAAAGAAAAATATCATTCATATCATATAAAGTACTATGCCGTTATATCGATCATCACCAACTACTCATCCTAGCTTTCGTGTGTCCACCACGAGGGCAATCAAAAGCGACATGGCCACTGTTGCCACATCAGCAACAGAGAAGATCTCCATCTGGTTGGCAACTAGTTAAAGATAATTTACCTCTCTGGCGAGTAGTCTCCCTTATACTCAACAATCCCTGCCTTGAGTTGCTCCATATCCTCTCTCAAGGCATGAACCATGAACTTATGACGTCGGTTTTCCTCCTTTAAGTATGAATAGTCATCCTCCAATTTCTAAATCTTACTATAGACCTAATCAGGAACTAGGTGCTCCTCAGGGTCTTTCTCTTCGTCAGGGGTCTCCTACCTCATGGGGCAAATCACAAATATTACTCTCTTAAACATCTCCAGCCAAGTCCTCTTGCAAGTCACACGGGGTGCTCTAGTCGCGGTCCTCAAGCAGGGGTAATCTTCTTAGTCATCTATCAAGAGAATCGTAAGGCAAACAAATAATAACAAGGATTACTAAAACCTACTAGGATTTTGCTAAATTATGCTAGCGATAGACTACAAGTGACATGATAAGAGAATTCCTATGCTCTAGGATTATACTTAACCAACCCAATATATAGACAAGTCTAAACTAGACTTTAAAAACCTTTAGCTCTAATACCAACTTTGTCACATCCCAGTTTCAGAGATATGATGATCCTAGAACATGGGGAGATATAAGGTCACCCACACCCATAGAACCCATTGACATATATACAAATCATGCCTAGGATCGTAACAAATATTATACAATAACTCATTTAAAAACATTATATGGAAACCCTTAGTTGCGAAAGACAATAATTAGATACTTCACATACAATCCATCAGAAAATAATACTCATAATCCAGTTGAAACCTTAGTAATAACATCTTGTAAAAATCATCAAAATAAAATATTCTTGGAGCATCTAATAACAACCCTTCATAGAATAGTATTATTATTGACTCGGACAATGAGTTCTCCTAAGCAAAGTAGAGTGCTTGAGCTATCACCTTGCCTCCTCATATTTCTCACCTGGAACCATACAAGAAAATAGGGTGAGATAGATGATCTCAATGAGTAAACAATATAGCACAAACATTATCATATATCCCATTTTTAAGGAAAGCCCATTATACATAACACATAGTTCATGATTTACAAATCATGGTTTCATAGTTGTCAATTTGGCAAGATTTTCACTTTAGTATGTTTGCAAAAATCACATTTAAAAGCACTTATTACCAAAAAAGAGTAAATGACTATACTAGCTCTTTAACTCAAAGGAGAGGTGGCCTTATACCAAATTCCAACTCCTAACCTATTACTTATGAAGTCGTGAAACTGATCAAGCTCCACAACTACAACCGCCCCTTCTAACTGAGGTGGATACACAACCCCTATCCATAGCGTTAAGACCATATGCATAGGTTTTGATGATTACCCGCATCGGCACAAGGATTTCAGCATAAAGAGTTAAAAGTACCATAGCTAGAGCCAATGGTAATCACAAATAACAATATCACGTAAGGCAACAATAATAAGTATCCCAATAGAAATAGTAGTTCAACTTTTGAACAAGAGATAAAATGATAGTGTAGTTCCAAAAAGAATATAAGTTAGGGTAAAAATCACAAAAAGTAATTATCTTTGGATAATCACAAATGGCTTTCGACCAAATGTCCTTTGGCAACCCAAGCATAACAAAGAAATCACATAGTCAAATTTAAAATGGAAGTGAACTTGGGTTTTAAGAATCTCAAAGGTTCCCACAACATAATCATGATAGATTGAACTTATAACAATAGCATAATGTTTACTCACCTTGTGGTTCCTTCGTTCCTAGTACATACAACCCTTTTGAACCTCTAAAACTCCTCAAGCTCTAACATAATATTTAATTATATACTTAGTATTTATTTAATCATGATGCTATCCTATCCCATAGCTACCCTATGCACATATAACATTCACATACACTTAGGGTTGCACAGAGAAGTGCACTTATCACTTGAACATAAAGTATTGACTTTAAAAGTCTTGTACACTTAGCCTTTGTAGGCCCACATGAAAACACATTACAATTATGTTAATAAGTTTCTAAGGTCAACACAATATTATTACCATAATATCAATTTATTTTGATAATCATCTTAGTGCACTTAACACTTCCATATATGTCAACTTAACAAATAACCTTTCAAGTGTCATGCCTATCTCTTATGCCCATTTCATTCAGTCAATCTCTTCATCAATTCAAGATCATTAATTCATTATTGATTGATCATAAAACCTATTTTCATTTTACCCAATAACTTTCACATTCTAATGACAACATAAGATTAAGATATCTTAGATATACCTTAGTGTACCAAAGTGCCACTAGACTTGTCTAGAGTCTTTCCTTCAACCAACATGCGATTTGACCATTTATCATACATACATATATGTCAATAATTATTAAAATACATCATATAAAAGTTACAGTCATTGGGATGACAATCCCAATATAGGCTGAATACCCCATTATGAGAAGAACTGAATTTTCTTACTTTTCGCACTTTCCATCTATTACAGTAATATGTAAAAACATAGTTTGAACCAAGATTTTTCATGTATTCAAAACAAAAATCATTTTAGAATATAGACATGTAATAATTGACCCATATATACATTCATATTTTTGAAAATTTCCAACTTCAAATTTTAGGATGAAAAACCCTGAGTTCTCTTGTTTTTAGTACTTTTTGGTCATTACAACAATATGTAAACATGTGGTTTAAATCATTATTTTTCATTCAATCACAACAAATATCAGTTTAAAACATCAATAGGTAAAATAGGCAGCCATGAATGCTTTTTATACATGAAAAATTCAAATTTAGTGTTTAGGAAGAAAATCATGAGTTTTTAAGCTTTCCATGCATTCCGTTCATTACAGTGATATGCAAACATATGATTTAAATCATTATTTTTCATCCAAACAAAACAAATATCATATTATAATTCCTCCATACACAAGTGGGCAGCCATATGTACAAGAAATCATACAATTTTCCAACTTCTAAGTTCTAGCACAAAAATCTTGAATTCCTTTATTTTCTGAAACTTTTCAGTCATTACAGTGATATACAAAAATATATTTTAATCCAATATTTTTCGTCAAAACACATCAAAAATCAGTTTAGAATAGCAACATGTAAAAATTTCCCCCTTGTTAACATTTATGCATGAAAATTTCAATTTTGAGTCGTAGGAATCACCTTTGGAGAAATCACGTAGAGAGGTTGGTGCTTTTGGTAGAAAAATTAATTTTTCTCCCAAGAAATCACCTAACCCAAATTTTATCTATAAAAATCAGTAAATTTTTAGTTTAAAATAATTTTCCCAAGATTAGTTTCATAAAAAATCAAATAGCAATTTGAAAGGAAAAGAAAAACTTATGAAATGGTCCCGAAATCGCAAGTTTGAAAGGATTTTATGAATTTCGGTTGAGAGAAATATTTTGAGAGAATTTTTCTACCAAAATAATGAAATAACAGAATGGTGGCTACTGGAATAAGAGGCTGGCCAAATTTAGGGTATTTATTTGTAGGGTTTTGGGCAATTTTCCAATAATACCCTTAATGATCTAGGTTATGAGTATTTTAGTGTAGTGGGCTTTTAGGTATTTGGGATTTTTATTTAAATTAGGGCTGATTATGGGTAATAAAAATAAAAATGTTTTTCTTATTATTTTCATTTAAATTTCCCCCAAAATATTTATTTAAAAATACTCATAAAATCATTTTATGCTTAAAAATTGCCTTTTTACAAGAAAATTCATTTTACAAAAAATAAATTATTTCATGCTAATGCATTTTATTGAAATCATTTTTTCACAATAATAATTCATATTAGGCATATTAAAATTAATTTAACATGCCCCAAACCCATAAATCACGTCACACACAAATTTTCACATAGTCACACAATTTGTCACAATAACCGTAAATTCAAATAATTTGTCACTAAAACTCCTAGGGTAGATGTGGGTTGTTACAAAAGATTTGATAAAAGAAGTGGTTAAGAAACAAGTGGACATTGGGCTTCTCAAAGTGGTTGGTTACCTAGAATGGCTTTCCAACATTGTATTAGTACCAAAGAAGTATAGTAGGGTCAGAATGTGTATAGATTTTAGAGATATGAACAAGGCCTCCTTGAATGATGACTTCCCCCAACTCACTTTAATGTTCTAGTAGACAATGCTGTGTTGGATTTGGAAAGGAGAAAGAAAAACAAATAACAAAAACATAATAGCTTTAGAACATAAAAGAAAACTTCTGAACGTGAAACTTATAAATTTGAGCATAAGAACAAAAATCTTAGCAATATATATATATATATATATATATATATATATATATATATATATATATATATATATATATATATATATATATATATATATATATATATATTCTTCCTCTTTTTCTCTTTCATTTTCATTACACAAACTTCTTACAAGCTCACCTTTCCAATGCTCACACAGTCACACATTTTTCTCTCTTCCTTTTTACACATACTTTTGGTTTCAGCATAAGCCTATTTATACCAGAAAATGGTGTCTTTTTTTGGTTAACAACTCCACCAAACAACAACTTCCTTTTTACTTAAAATTAGGAGTTTCACTCCTTTTAAACTAACGAAAAATATCTTACTAAAACAACAACTAATATCCCATAAATTCAACAACTCTTAACACTCCCTCTTGCTAAAATTTTTGCTAGAGTTGTGAAATTTCAGCATCAACTTTTCTTCAATTTCTTATTGGGCTCTCACCAACAAAGCTCCCCCATAACTTTAAGAAAATTCTTCTCCTTTGCTTCATCTTCAAAGGCAAAGGACAACACAAACATTCAATATCATTTTCAGCAGTTTATGGACATGCACAAGTCCCTTCAAATTTTCAGTTTATAGACTTGATGGTCCCTTTAAAGATTATATTATCACAATCTTTTGGACATGTTGGTCCCTCCAAATTTCACCAAATTTTCAGTTTTAAGACAGAGGTCTCTTTATCAACCTTTTGCTTTAAACACTTGATGGTTTCTTCAAATTTTATAGTTTAAGGACATGTTGGTCCATCAAAATTTTCAATTTATGGACATGAAAAGGTCCATTCAAAGGTGAAATTCTCTAGTTTTTATGGACATGCTAGTCATCTTGTTTGTATTTGCAGTTTATGGATGTGCAAAAGGTCAGTCTATCATCAACATCAACAATTTTTAGTAGTTTTTGGATGTACTAGGGTCCTTCAACTTTTTCTTTCTCATAAAACATGCATTTGATGAAGTCATACTTCATCCTAAATAACAAACTCAACAATGGGGTTAGTTCTTGATCCATATCCTTTGACAAATTTTCATAAATAAGTTAAAAAGTTTTAGCAAAACATGATCCTTAACTGATTTCTTTAAAAACAAAAATATTTTGAAAGACAGAAATATTGCTAAAATTTCTCAAAAAGACCATTTTTCTCTATACAAAGGCCTCTAAAATCATTGGGCTCTAATATCACTTATTGGCTTTGGAGAAGAGGAAGAGGAAGAAAAAAAAATAACATAAAACATAATAGCTTTAGAATTCAAAAGAAAACTTCATAATGTGAAACTCATAAAACATAGCATAAGAACAAGAATCTCAGCAAAAAAAAAAAAAAATTTCTTCCTCTTTTTCTTTTTCAATTTCATTACACAAACTTCTTACAAGACTCACCTCTCCAATGCTCACACACTTACCCATTTTTCTCTCTTTCTTTATACGCAAACTTTTATTTTCAACATAAGCCTATTTATACCAGTAAATGATGACTTTTTTTTGGTTAACAACTTCACCAAACAACAACTTCCTTTTTATTTAAAATAAGGAGTTTCACTCCTTTTAAACTAACCAAAAAATATCTTACCAAAACAACAACTATTATCCCATAAATTCAGCAACGCTTAACATATTGTAATGAGATAATGGTATTTGATTTGTGATGGGTTCACTAGGTATAATCATATTCAAATGGCCTTCAAAGACAAAGCCAAAATAGCCTTCATTGCTCAGTGGGGAACTAGCAAATACAAAAAGAAGATAAATATGCAATGTGTAAGACAAAGCCTTACATGAGTGGTGTTCTAAGGATCCTAAATGGTATCGGTAACAATATTGGTGTCAAACATTGTGACTCTAATAAGACCATCTGCATCCAAATGCATATAACTAGATATAGCTAAGGAAAGATCCTCTCTATAACTATACTAGGAGGAATGTTAGTAGAAGCCTCTTATTCACTCATGTCAGCTATAGTAGAAGCCATACTGCCTTCACTCGTGGGAGACCACTTGGATTTTGGTCTTTGTTCTTCCATTATGTTAGCAAAATAAATGAATAAGAAAGCAATGAAATAGAACAAAAGAGAAACTAACCTAGCTAATATCAAGAATGCCTTTAGGGACTATTATGTCTTACATAAGATACTCACTAGAGGGAGGAACCCTAAGAAGCAAATATCAAATGATGAAGAGCATATAAACTCCAGCCACCTTTGGTTCTATAAAAGGCTTAGTAGGTTAAGCAGTCAAAATTGACTTTAAGTCATCTCCCTCTGGCAATAGGAGAATCCCATGGTAGGTGGAAAGTGAGGCACTCACTTATTGGTCAAGCATTGCTTTTAATAATGGATTCTCTCTCTAAGTTAGCCTTACAACATTAATAACATAAAGAGGGCAATCCTCTAATGATCCTCATGGATGGATAGTCACCTATAAGGAAAGGATAAGGCAAGTATACTAACACTATCAAATTTTGTTTTGAACTAACAAAGTTTCTCTATTTACTTAATCTGTAATGAGGCTATTAAGCTGATTCTAATGTTGCTCGATGTCATGAGTATAAGAAGTCTTTGTGTAACTGAGACCCCATTTCTTTAGAAAAAGGAAAGGACCTTCCCCTACTAGGAATGGATTGATAGGTGGGCTTGCCAATTGCCTATACTAAATAAATCAATAGTATCCTACGATCTTCCTGTACAAATGAGCATTCAGATCCATGTGGTAATAGAGATGAGCCAGACCATTAGTGCCCCAAGCATATGTGTGAATTTGTTTGACATCCTAAAGAGTGCTCAAGAAGCTTGAGTCTATAATATTTTGATTATCTGCAAAGATGGTGGTGTCCAGAAGGTACAAAGAAAACACCTCACTAGTTGGTCAACCTAAATTTGCTTAATGGGATTCTAGTTCTTACACCCTCTTTAGATGCTATCATATGAGCAAGCAGTGTGAGAACACATCTCAAAGGAGATACCTAGCAGATCTCAAACAAACTCAGACCAGTTATGAGTAGTGTGTCTAATAAAGCAGTCATCAAAAGGAATTAGCTCACCATATAAAGGTAACCTAGTTATGGTAGCAAAGTATGGGAGTGATGGTCATCTCCTTGAATGGCAAGTGGAAGGTATGAGTAGTGTCCATCCATCACTACATTAGAGGGTAAAGAGTACAATGGTAAGAATGGATGCTTGCCTAGGCAAAGAAATGATGAATAGCCAAGAGACCCAAAATTATTTCTCTCGAACAAAAAAAAATATCTTTTTTAAGTTTGTTTTGGAAAAAGAAATTAGGACTTTTGAAAAAAAAAAAAGAATTTTGGATAAATTTTCCTTGAATGGAAAATTTAGGAAAATTTTTTACAAATATTTTTCTTGAAGGGAAAAATATTGAAAAATTGTGTGGTCAATTTTTCACAACTTGTAAAATATTTATGATTTTTATTTAATTTTCTGAGTTAGAGAATTTTTGAAAATTAGGAAATTTTTAAGAAATATTTTTCTCTCCAAAGATGTTTTGAAAATATTGAAGAAGTTATGAATTGGATTATGAATTGATGAATAAGTTGTAGAATTGTTTTGCAAAGTAAGACCCCTTGAGGCAACAAAAGATTAAGACCCCCTTGAGCTAGTAAAAGAATCAAGACCCCTAAGGCAACATAAGAATTAAGACCCCTAAGGCAACATAAGAATTAAGACCCCTAAGGTAACGAATGAGTAAGACCCTTGATGTAGCAAAAGATTAAGACCCTTGGGGCAGCAAAAGAGTTAAGACCTCTAAGGCAATAAAAGAGTAAGACCCTTATGGTAGTAGAATATTAAGACCCCTAAAGCAACAGAATAATAAGACCCTCGAGGTAGTAGATTAAGAGCAAGACCCCTAAGGTAGTTGAAGAATTAAGACTTTTAAGGCAGCAGAAGAATTAAATCGCCCTAAGGTAGTTAACCCTAAGAAGTAAGGTGCAAAAAAAACTCCTTAATGGAGACCCACTTAAGAAGTAAGTTGAAAGTGATTTTGCTCCAATAGCAAAATCATAGGTATGTATTTGTATGAGTAGGGGAGAAACTTAAGTGAGAGTTAGTTTGTACTTTGTCTTAATTTGAGATGTCAACTAAGTTTTTGTAAGGGCAAACTTTAAATGCTTAATTTTCGACCCTGGAGTTCATTTATGAGGAACTGGATGGCTCTACTTGGATTTTATTCATTGATTTAAGGAGTTAGCTTGTTTGAAAGCATTTTATGATTTTTCAATTTAAAATTTTCTTGTAGATTCTTGATTTTGTGTTTAGTCGCATGAAAACCTCAATTTTAAGAGTTTTAAGAAAATTAAATTTTAGTAAAAAAATTAAATTTTAGTCCTTGAAAATAGAAAATTACATTTTTATTCTAGCAACTGGGTCGGGCCATTTTGCATATGGCCCCTATGCATCCCTTGCATAGGTGTGTGGTACTCCACATGCTTGCTTTTTAGAAGGGGCATGCACCGAGCCATGCGCAAAGCCATGGGCGCACAGCCTTAGCACGTACCCCTAGGGCCCTATTAGCATCCTTTTTTAAATTTTTTTGAAGTTTGGAATGATTTGAAATTATAATTGATCCTCAATCCCAATAAATGGCATAGAGATCAATTTTTGAGGATTTATAAGGATTTTAAAAACTTTTAAAATGGATTTTTTTTTTAACAAAAATCAAAGGAATTCAAAAAAGAAATTAAGAAAATATAAAAAGGAAAAATCAATTATGGGGAAGGGTATTTTTTCTGGAGACTTTTTTTTTTTTTCCAAAATCTCAAAATAAATGTTAGTTTTCTAAGAGCCCTATTCTCCTTAATATATACTGTCTAAAAGTGACCCGCAAGTATATAGGGCAATTGTAGTATATCGAAAGCTTCCAAGGTCATATCTCTCAAGGAATTGCAAATGGAAATCACTTGTTCCTTTTTGAAGCAAATTAAATGTACAAAGGTTTGTTTGATATGAATTTGAAAAGAAATAAATAATTGCAAAATAGGAAATTAAAAGAAAATGTTAATTAAAATGTCATAGGTTTAAATGTAAAGAACGAAAGATACTTAGGGTTTGTATTCAATTTATCAATCCTATATGTTTATGAATATACCCAATTGATTATGCTAAAGCCTTAGTTTCTAACATTTCAAAGGATAAAAATTAATGTATTAGCAATCGCATTCATAGAAATCATTCTATCAAATCATATATTAAAAACTAAAACCTAATCTTAAAACTTATATTTCTAATTCGTTTTAAGATCCTAAAGGAATGAAATCCAGAATTGAACTTTAACTCTCGTTCTTTCATTCAAAACCTAAGTCAAATAATTGATAGCTAAGCAATTGTTCAATACTAATAAATCAATTCAATTAAGAATAACAAAAATAATCAAATAGGATTTAATTCAATTCCATATCATGAACACAGCATGCAAACCTCAAACAAGACCAAAATTAGTTTACGGGAAACATAATAACAATGTCCAAATTATTAAAATCCAAAGAATCTATGGAACTAAAACTTTCAAATCAATAATCAAAAGATAAAAATAACAAGGAAATTAAACTTACAAACCAATTCGATGTTCTAACCCAATTTCTTAGCATCTTCACAAAGAATTCCCAAAATAACTAAAGCTAATGTTATCTAAGTATGAAATCTGAAAACTAAAATTGAGAAAA
>CANTUT010000757.1:0-180000 GCA_947687605.1 Reutealis trisperma
TATATGGAATTTATTAATATTAATATTATTAATATCTTCATAATAAGTACTATATAATATATATAGCACATTAAATTTCCAAGTCAAAAGAAATACAAAATAATTCTGAAATTATTTAAATCAATGACTCATAACATCATTATGACTTTGCTTTTGAGAAGGAAGAGATGATTATGATTGTAGGCTCAGATGGGCAATTGAGTTGAATTATTACTGTCTGTTACACTATTTTCTTTCAGAAGTGTAATGTCCTAATTATAAGAGAGGTTTTGCTGAAATTTCGACATAATCCCTAAGATAATTGCATCTAGTTTAGGAAATCAAGTTTGGCTTGTTTATATTCTTATGTATTTTATATTTTGTTCAGTGTCGACATTTCAAGTATCTTCTAACTACCATATGTCATGTTTCGAGGAAATCGTGATGGTTCTAATAGAATTTGTGAGTTGATATATTTCAATTTAGCACTACATTACATCATTTTCATTCATGTATAACAAAATGTATGTATGTGTGTGTGTGTGTGTGTGTGTGTGTGTGTGTATTCATTACATGCATTAGAAATAGGAGCATGATGTATGTTCATGCCATATATTCTTATGATGTTATGGATGCTATGTGATATGTGTTATATGCTTGCGATGGAAATGGGATGAAGTGAATCCGATTTATACTAACATATGAAATATGATTATTAAATGATAATATGATTTGATAATGAAATGATATGATAATATTAATAATGTTGGCTTGGTTCGAGCTGGTCTTATTATAGCCATATGATTGGAAATTAGAGAGCCAAGGGAGGGGGTCGACCCCCATTTATTATGGTTTAGATGAGGGTTGGATTCACTAACTATTTCCATCATGTATGCTTTATGTATGGAATGGATGATATGTGACATTATGTGACATATACAAATATTGGATTCATGGCATGCTAAATTAATATATATTATCTCATTGAGTATAACGTTCACTCCTGTTCAAAATTTTTCTGGGATTAGTTAGTAGTAAAGTTAAATGAAGATAAATTCACTATTGAAGATTAGAATTGCATTTCCTCCTTCGCAGTTGCTCCGTGTTTATTTATGTGTTGTGAATTTAAGTTTCCACTTTACAATTCCACATTGTCATTCGGTGAAAGAAAGTTTTATATAAATATGATTAATGGAAAGATAGTCAAGTCTCTGAATTGTAATTGATATTATTAATTCATGTTTAATGTCTAATCAAGCTTACTACGAGTTTCAAAAGCTTTATGCTTTTCTGTCTCCTAGTGCTAGTCACATGCCCCTAGATTTGGGTCGTTGAAAGAGGAGAGGAAGAAAAAGAGAAATTTTGAGTTATTAATAAAGTGAATACCGACATATTTACCTACCGATTTTATGACTTTCAATTTTATTTTTGGTATTTACCTATGATTTACCAACCTATCTTAGTATCACATGATAAATGATTAGTAAATTAGTAGGTAATCTTTCAATTCCCTCACAAATTTCGTTCATGAATTTTCAATTTTATTTTTGGTATTTACCTATTGATTTATCAAGCAATCTAATAGTGCCAAGTGGCGAGCGGTCGATAAATCATAGTTAAATTAAGTAACTTTTCAATTTTATTTTTGGTATTTATCTACTGTTTTAGATCGGTCAGTAAATCGATAGCTAAGTTATGTTAGTTTCATTTTTGGTATTTACCTATTGATTTACTGATTGATCTAATAGTGTCATATGGTAGATGGTTGGTAAATCGACAACTAAATTATATGACTTTTTAGTTTTATTTGTAGTATTTACTTATTGATTTATCGACCGATCTAATAGTGCCAAGTGGCAAGTGGTCAGTAAATCGGTAGTTAAATTGACTTTTCAATTTTATTTTTAAAATTTACCTACCGATTCACTGATTGATCTAACTAAATTATGTGATTTTTCAATTTTGTTTTTAGTATTTACTATAGATTTACCGACTGATCTAATAGCATCATATGGTAGAAGGTTGGTAAATTGCTAGCTAAATTATGTGACTTTTCAATTTTATTTTTGTTATTTACCCATCGATTTACCGACCAATCTAATAGTACCATGTGGCAGACAGTTAGTAAATCAGTTAGTAATTTTTTTAATTCCTACACAAATTTCGCCCATGAATTTTTACTACTAGTCGGCTGATAAATGGTGCCTATTCGGTTAGTAAATGTTTCCACCATTTTTTCGACCAATATAATCAGTTGGTAAATTTGGTCGAAAATGGATCATTATTCGGTCAGAAAATGAAGTGAATTTAATTTAATAGGTCTAGTAGGTAATCAGTGACTATTTAGTGACTAATTATATTCGATCAGTAAATTTAGTCGGTAACTCAGTATGTCCTTGTAATGAAACCAGAATCATAAACTTCAATCAAAATTAAATCATTAATTTGAATTGTGTGAATTAATTTTCTGCTTTTTTTTTTTTTTGGTTTTTATTTGATGCTTATTTTGTATTTAAAACAAAAAAATAAAAATAAAAAGTAATTATTCACATTCAAGTCTCAACAACAAAAATATCTTATTTTTTGTTGCATGAAAGAACTTGGGACTTCAAATGAATGATGCCTAAGCAAGCATCTAACCAAAAGAATACAAGCAAAGTCCAGAAAAAGTCATGAAGACAAATTAAATGACAAGAAAAATAAATTAAAATAGTAAAATCCCTATAAATTTAACAACAAAACAAGATCCACTTTAAAACAAAAGTTCAAACTGAGAAGAGCAGGTTGAATTTGGCCTATATCTGGCCATTTAACTAGCTCCTCCACCACACAATCCAACCCAAGAACCACTATGTTCCCCACCACATCCACTAGATTCACATCCTTCAATCTCCTATCCACCCAGCTTCTAACCCCATTTCCTCTGTTGCTCGATCACCACCACTTCTATTACTTTCTCAATCACACTAACTCTCTTAGACCCTCCACTCCCTTCATCAAATACATGTTTCAATTTTAATGAATCTTAAACATATACCATAAAATGCAACAAACAAAGGCGTCGCTAATAGGAGCAAGAGGCCAGCTGGAGTCAACAACGATGGATTAAAACCACTCATACACAGTCGTGGTAGCAGCACTGGGACTGACAATTATGTATGTAAGGTCAACACCATCGCTTTCCTTTGCCAAGATTGGCATTGTTGAATCACTTCATATCGGAGTTTACTGCTATTGCGGACCAAATCGAGCTCACGTGTCCATTGAACCTTACCACAGCTGGATTCGGAGCTTCCCATGTGGACTCAAAAGCCTGACTCGAATACATGTAACAGATAAATAATAATAATACTTTTTTATTCGTTAATAGTAATAATAATAATAATAATAATAACCAACCATAGACTAGAAGGTGGTTATACATTTTTATCTTTTCTTTTATTTATTGGATAAATTCCATAAAAGATCTCTCCCATTTATTTTCTGGCATTCCATCATATAATCAAATTAAATATTTTACTTATTTAATCAAGGTTTTTAAGTTTTCACGGTCGGAATATATATATATATATATATATATATATATATATATATATATATATATATATATATATATATATAAATTTACAATATTTACACCTCCATAGATAACCATCATAATAATTAATATAAATATTAAATAATTATATTTATTATAACAAATATTAATTAATGTCTTCCTTTGACTTTTTATGTGTCAATTGTAATAATTAATTTAAGATTGTTTTCTCTCTCTTTTTAGACAATAAAGAATTAAAGAAGGAGATAAATTAAAGAGAGAAAATACATGTCTTTGTTTTTAAAGCCTAATTAAAAAATTTTGATTGTAATATTTTTTTTTTTAATTCTATCACGGAGTTTTAATTTTATTAAGTTCATGCAATTTTTTTTTAATTTTTTACAACTATAACCTGGATATAGTTTTAGTCAAAATTGGGCATAGATTTATTTACAGGTAAGTTTATTTATTGTTTATTTTTTTCATATCATGTGAATAAATTTATATATAAAATATTTAATATCAATAATGCATAATTTTAGGTGTGATAATATAAATTAATAAACATAATAAATTTATATATGTTAAGTTAGTAATTTAAAATTTAATTTCGTATGAAATATTGAGTTGATGATAAAAATATCAAAGGTTAAAAATATTATAAAAATTTTAAGTCATACAAAAGCTTGTGATAAAATTTTAAAAAAATAAATATATTTTTTTTAAAATTAAGCATTTGAATACTTGTATTTTTTTTATATTTGATAAATTATTTGGATAACCCACAAGGTATTAAAAAAAAAAAAACACCTCAATTAATTAATTACTACATGTAAAATCAATACATAATTGCATAAGAATCTTCTTCAATAATATCAATACTAGTAGGAAGTTATATAGATTAATAATTTCTTTTTAATGATTAATGAAATTACAAGGTCCATGATCAATAAAAACAATACAAGGTAAAAAGATATAATTAAATGTTAATGACTCAAAACTCCCATAAACTTGTGTTTAAAGTTTAAATTAATTTTATTATTATTATTTATCATATAAATATAGCTAGATTTTAGATATCATTTTCAATGTTTTTGGTGTTCTAATTAGATTTCATGAGATTGTAAAAAAAGAAGAAGAAGATGATTTCGTGAGCTAATCATTAATGAACAAGAAGTAAAATACTTATAATAAGCAAATTAATCTTATAAAATAATCTTCAAAAATTGAAATTTTTAATAGTTTCTGGTTTTTCGCTTATTATTATCATATTATAGAAGTTTTGAGTCATTGATATTAATGGTTAATATTTGATTATTTGATAGATAACAATTGATCGCTTGTAATCAATAGCTATCAATGATTGCTAAATCAAACATCAGCGATTGTGAGTTAGTGATATTTGAATTTTTAACCGCTAATATGAAATGTTTAATTAGTTAAGGTGATATTAAAAGTAATGTTTCAAAATTCAAAATCTAGCAATTCAAAAATAACTATAATATTAAAAGTTGAAAATTATTGTATTTAGGATTGAAACTTCTAATATATGGCATTTAGTTTAGTCTTTCATTATTATTGATTGCCAACTGCGAACAATTGACTATCAGCCACTAACAGCTAATCATGAATATTAAATCTTGTTCATATATATATATATATATATATATATATATATATATATATATATATATATGGATTGATTAATTAAGTTCATATTTAAAATTGAGATTAGAATTAAAAATTTTTAAGAATAACTCTAATATCGCATAATAAAGAATCCATTTATAAAATTAATAGCATATTATATTTAATTATTTATTATTAAAAATAATATTACTAAGAATTTCTAAGATTTAAATATTCATTTGTATTTTCACTTAGTTTACAAATTGAACTAAATATATTTACCGGCATCAATGGTGCAAATATTTATTTTATTGTGCAAATACCATCCTAAAATTGGGTTAGAATATTTTATTTAAGCACTAATATTGTCATTAGATTCTGAAACGAATTTCTATAAATCACTTAATTAGGTCTCCAATTAATACTTAGTTTGTCTCAACTCTCAAGAACAATTAATCTTATGGGGATCGATGAACAAAATTATATTAAATTTAAAATTGCAAGAGACTTATTGTAAAATTAATTAATTTCATACATTGGTAATATAATAAAATATTATATTAAATTATATATATGCAAATATATTGCAGCATATTGACTTAATCATTGATGAAAAAAAATATTAACTTAATCAAATACAGTGATTATGGCAAATATATATATATATATATATATATATATATATATATATATATATATATATATATATATATATATATATATATATATATATGTCTTAAATGTCATGACATATACATGTCTTAAATGTGGGAAATAGGCCTTTTCGCATGTCTTTCTTTTTACAATGTTGAGTTATTAATCAATGCTATAATTATAATGTAACTCAAAAAATGTCTTAAATGAAGAAATAAGTTGTCCTTTAAATTTAATTTAACAAGATTTATAATTTCTAGGTTAAGTAATTGTCATGATCGTTATTGAAAACACTAAATTAATAAGAACCATCTTATTTTCATCCAACAGTTATAAATCAATACCCTTCGATAAGTAAATATTGTAGTAATATAACAACCTTCGATGAGTAAATAATGTAGCAACCATTAAAACCACACCATATATATATATATATATATATGCTATTTCTAAGTGGTTTCATTTTATTATATATCAGAATAAACATTAAATTTTTATAATTTGAAAATATGATAAAAACATTAAAAATCATATATATTGATTTTATAATTAAATATATGAATTAATACTATATTATTAAATTTATAATAAAATTTATTTATCTAATTAATTAATTTATTCATTATTTATTTTCCCAAAAAGAATCAGTGCTTGTATTAATGACAAATTATATGATGAATCTGAATCTACATATCATTGCGGACTAATCACGTGAATCTCACCTTCCCTTCTCTCCAGCCACTACTTTAAACACATGTTTTTTTTTTTTTAATGTTTCCCTTTTTATTATATTTTTCTTTTTTTAATCATTTGTTTTTTTAAATAAGGTGTTTCCTAATTTTTTGAAATCAATTTTTTTTTAAATAATAATAATAATAATAATAATAATAATAATAATCATAACAATAATAATAATAATACTCTCCTTGTCCTAAAAAAGTTATCCATCGTTCATTTTTGGGATGTCCCAAAACACTTACTCACTCTAAAAATAGTTATAGAATTTGTCTATCATATCCTTATTAATTAAAATGTATGTATTTTCAAAATTAATAATAAAGGTAATAATAAATAAGTATATGCAAGGATATAAGTGAAAAAATATAATAAAATTTATGAGTTGGTAAGTAATTAATGATATTTTCTTAAATTGTGTGAGAAAAGAAAGTGAACAACCATTTTGAAATGGAATGAGTAATAATAATAATAATAATAAAATTATTATTATTATTATTATTATTATTATTATTATTATTATTATTATTATTATTATTATTAAGCCCTTGTAACTTGATAGTATAATTAATTTTCACAATATTTTTTTAGTTTATAATTTATGATTTTGTACCTATAAATGCTAAATTAAATTATTAGTAGTATAGTGTAAATTTATTGAAAATTCGCTGTCAAATATAATTTATATAATTATCATATTTACCATTTATAAGCAATATGTTTATTAAATGTTATTTATAAATTTATCAAATATATAGTATAAGTTTCTCATTTGTAAACTATAGATTCATCAGTTATATTAATATTATGATTTAATGACATATAGATTTATATATGATAAACCGTATGTTCATTAAACAAAAATTGTTAATTCATTAGTGGTGTAATATAGGTTTATTGAAAATTAACTGTCAGATATAGTTTGTATAGTAATCATGTTCATCACTTCTAAACAACATGTTTATTAATTATTACTTATTGATTTATCAAATATATGATGTAAATTTATCATTTAAAAATTATAGATTCATTAGTTATACTAGTAAGAGAATAAAATATATTATTTATAAGTGATGAACTTATGCGCTCTATCTTATAAACCTATATTTTATAACTGATACACTTTTCATTTATAATTTATGAACTTTGATAGATTAGTTTCTAAAAATAAAAAATTTTAGATATTATTTTAATAATATAAATATTGCAACAAAATTTTAATATCAAAAAAATAAAAATATTATTTTACATTTAATTTAAATAAATAATCTGTATATTATTAATTTTAAATAAATTTATAAAAAGTAAATTTTATTTAATGCATTAAATAATTTACCTAAATAAATATAAAATAATATTTAATAACTTTATTAGTCATATCAAATTCAATATAAATAAAGAATCAAACTGATAATTTCATTGAAATAAATAAATATTTATAAAAAAATAAACCATTAATGTATTTTTTTTCCAATTATAGAAATTAATATAAATTTAATTAGAATAATTAAATAATAAAAAAATTTAACTATTAATGTAGTTTTAATTTCAAATATTACAAGCAAATAAAGAAAAAAAGAATAACTGAAAAGGAAAAAAATAAAGAATAACTAAAAAATTAAAAAAATAAAAAAAGTTTCTATATAAGATTTGAACCTGTAACCTGAATGATTGAACCTGTAACACCTAAATAAATATAATATAATATTTAATAACTTTATTAGTTATATCAAATTCAATATAAATAAAGAATCAAACTGATAATTTCATAGAAACAGAGAAATAAATATTTATAAAAAAATAAACCATTAATGTAATTTTTTCCCTTATAAAAATTAATATAAATTTAATTAGAACAATTAAATAAATAAAAAATTTAACCAATAATATAATTTTAATTACAAATATTACAAGCAACAAAAGAAAAAAAGAATAACTAAAATGGAAAAAAAAAACAAAGAATAACTGAAAAAAAAAATTTCTATATAAAATTTGAACTTGTAACTGAAGGAGGTTAGACTTTTGTATTTACCAATTGTACCAACCAATATATTTGATTATCTTATTATGTGTATAATAATTAGTCTTTTGGACTCTGAATCTAGAATACAATATGGGTCAGAGTTCATGATATAATAACTCTGCATTAATAAGATATTAAATTCAAATCAATACAAATATTAATCATATACATGTAGATGGTCCACTATTGGGAATTAGAATTGGCCATTTGGGCTTGAGCGCATAACATCAACAATAATAGACTCATAGTATGTTAAAATAATGGCCCATTGGCCAATAATAATATTAAAATTTCAATAATCCCCTTGCTTAAGGCCATCTCTTCCTGAATCTTCAATCTCTTTTGTGTTCATCACCTCCTTTGTCCATAGCAGCGAGATGGAAGATGTCAACTGAGGGAATGGAAGTTCGTCTTTGTGTAAGGCCTCGCTTGAGCACTAGCCCAGTCTGCTAGAGGGAACCGGAGTGCTCATTTGGGTTTAAACTCACGATAAAACTCTTAAGTTTGAATTTGGTTGATTTTGAAAATAATTTTTAGAAATCGTCACCTTAATTTCATTTAGTTAGGAAAATATTAAGGAAAAAATCCAAATTGACTCCAATTTATTAATTTTTTAATTAATTTGCCCAAGGATAAAAATCACTAGCTTTCGAATTAGGTTGAGTTAGGGGACTAGATTTTTAGTTTTAAATAATCTTAATTTGACTTTTAAGTTTAATTTGACTTGAAAATTAGATTTTATGAATGACATTTATAAGATGATATTAAAGAGAATGCATAAATATGGCATAATATAAATGCATGGTGAAAATAAAATATTTACAAATAAAAAAAAAAGGAAAAAATGATTGATTGGGATTTGGATTTGAGGTTTGGATTTATATTCCAAACGTGCTTATGTACTCTATTGAATGGAGGTCAAAACCTACGTAGTTCATTCCACAATTAAGTGGAGGGGTTTAGGAGTTGATCAGATTGATTTTGGTTTGGTTGTTTTAAGAGTGAGGGAAAAAGGCTGATACCTTTGCTTTTGGTGGGCGGAGAATTTTACCGGACCGAAATTCCATTTTATTGGGACCGAGTGATTAGATGGATTAGAGGGATTAATTAAATAATTAAAATGATTAATTAACTAATTAATATGATGAAAATGGTGGATGGATTAATTAATTAAAAAGATTAATTAATTAATTTGGATGAAAAGTGAGTGAAGAAAATGGTTAATTTTGGAGGATTAATTAATTAATAAATATGATAAAAAGGGTAGATGGATTAATTAATTAAAAAGTTAATTTATTAATTAATTGAGTGATTAATTAAAAAAAGAGTTTTAGTTAATTAAAAAGATTAATTAACTTGGTTAGGGTGAGAAAATTAATTAATTAAAAAGATTAATTAATTAGTTAGAGAGTGGTTGGAGGAAGAAAAAGAGAGGAATTAGTAGATAACTATCAATACAAATTCAAGAGGTATAGAGAAATAAGAAGTGGAGGGAGGTATATATAGGAAAAGTAGGTGAGAGTAGTTTAGAAAGTGAAAAAGTAAAAAGACCAAAAGGGTAGAGTTAGAAAAAAATTGAAAAATTATATTGGAGGATATTTTGGAGACTGCAGACTGACAGTTTGGGCTGCACCATCGGGTCTCTGGGTGGTGCACTACCCAGACTGTCGGCGGTGTTGCCGGCAGCTGACATGGCGCCTTTTTTTTTTTTTTTTTTTTTTTTTTTAAGAGATTGGTTGGTATGGAGTTTAGGAAATTTGGATATCTAGTGACAATATAATTGAAGACTAAAATATTTTCTTTTGGGGGTGCAGCCCTCGAACCCCCGCCCACTAACCGATTAGCGGGATTACCGTAATGGCTCCGCGTAACGCGTTAAACTCAGTAAGTGCTAAGGTTGCGTTTGGATAATGAGGGTGCAAAATTAAGGATTCACACTAAGCCAAAACAAGATGAGTAAAAACTATGTAGTTTAATGTTTGCCCACTCAAAGAAACCAAATCCATGAGCAAGGGCCCTTGCAACGGTGATGAAGCTTTTATTTTGACGAAGATTTAAAAATTTTGACTCAAACACTGAGGCTCCATCACTAGTATTTGCACTTCTTCCTCCCATCTATGACCTTTTCTATACAGAGCAACAAAAGAAAATAGGTAGCGAGAAGGTCGAATACCGTCAGACTAAGACATAGTAAAGGCACTGCCATAAGGCCAAAATAGAGCAATGAAAAAATAAAACTTAATCTTAGGCAAGCTGGAAAAGAGAAGAACAACAAAAAGGTATACAACATAAATGGGCAGATCTTTGGGTCCCCCTTTCATGGCTATAGCCACTACAGGAATCATCCTCTAGAAAGCCTATGAAAGACATGTTTTTTAGAAAAAATACTTAGAAAGAAAAAAGAGAGTGAGTTTCCTTCTCTTAATTATTTTTTTATAATAATTTACTCATTAATTGCACTATGTTTAACATTCAATTGATTTCTTCTTTTTTTTTCAACTAAAGTGATCAATATCATTATAATCAAGGATAATACATATCCATCCTAATGAGTAATTAGAGCTCATTAGGCAAGTTACATCACTAACTAGGATTATAAATGCAATCTGCTATCCTATTATAGGTTCTTGGAACAAAATGGAAGTTACAAAATGAGAAATTCCTAGCTAATAGCTATATATACTCAATCATAGATATAATCTCCATGGGATCTCCTTTTTATGGTCAATAATGCTAGAAATGGCCACCAAAGAGTCAGATTCACAAAAAATCTTATCCATATGCAGACTGATTACCCACTTAATTGCATCCCGTTGAGTATAAGCTTCAGGTACTAGAGGAGAGTTACACGAAATTTTCCTTCTGTGTCCAACAACAAACTCTCCATTATGATCTCTACACACAAATGCAGCAACCGCATTTCTTGTTTAATGGTTGAAATATGCATCAGTGTTGATTTTAACAACACTAGGATTAGGGGGTAACCATCTTGATGAATTAAGATCATTATAAGAAACAGTAGCATCTGCCTGTTTCCTTCATCAGCTCCCATTCTAGCTACTTGATATGCATATCATTAACTTCAAAAATCATAGCATTCCTGGCTTTCCATATTGCCCAGCATATATGAGCAACCAATGCCATCATTTGTCCTTCTCCCTTGGCCTTCAATGATTGATGCATATCACACCATCTTGTACTGAAAGAAGAAGTATCATTGGTGAATCTAAAACCAAAAGGTGATAACAATCAGGTTGCCCTAGCTTTGGAACAATAAAAAAGAGCATACATAATGGATTCAGATTCATGGTGACATAATGGATAAGCATTAGACGGGCTACATTTTCTTCGATTTAAATTCTCCAACACTGGTAAGGCATTTTTACAACATTTCCAAACAAAAGTATGAATTTTTGGAGGGATTGATAAACACCAAATCTCTTTCTAAGAAATAGAAGATGCAATAGAGTTATTAACTATTGATTCATTCTGCGACAACTTCCTTTTCTGCAAAATTTTGTACCCATCCTTTACATTGTAGTTTCCGAAATCACTTTTATGCCATACAATCCTCTCTTCTTGTTCAGCTGAGCCCATCAGAATAACTTTAATCATTCCCTTCTCCTTTTCATTGAAATATTGGTTCAACTTCTCCCTATTCTAGCTTTTACATTCTAAATCAATCAAATTAGACACCATGGGATCCTCTATTGCTTCTAGTCTATTAGATGAAATTCCATAATTCTCAATCCTTGGTAGCCATTTGTCCACCCATATACTGATTAATTTGCCATTTGCAAGATTCCATCTACAGTCATCTTGAATAACTTTTCTTCTTATTAATATGCTTGTCCATATCCAAGAAGGAGAACCACCTCTACGAGCATGGAGAAAATCAATACAAGGAAAGTAGATTCCTTTGAGAATTTGAGCCATCAAATAGTCCGGATTTTGAATGATTTGCCAACTCAATTTAGCTAACATTGCCTCATTGAACAATTGAAGTTACTTGAAACCCATACCCCCCTACCCACACCACCCCCGCCCCCCATAGCTTTTGGTAATGCCACTACACTTCATTTCACCCAATGTATGCCTTTATTGGAGATATCATGGTGCCACCATAAATGGGGCAATCAAAACTTTCAATTTTTTTAAAAATAGAGTTAGGTATACTGAAAATTGACATCATATACATGGGTACTGCCTAAATGACCATTTTCAATAAAGTTTCTCTTCCTGCTTGAGATAAGAGCTTCCTTTTCCATGATTGTGATGAATGTACAATTTTATCAATTAAGCAATTGAACATCTGCCTCTTCGATCTACCCCAATCAGATGGGACTCCCAAGTACTTTTTAAGAGCCAGTGAGTCTTTCATTCTGAACACTCTTAGAACCCCCTGCTTGGCTGCGTCCCTTACATTAGATGAAAATAACACTTTAGATTTATCAATGTTAATTCTTTGTCCAGAAGCTTTTCAATATGAATCTAAGGACTTCATAAGAACATGAGCTTGACGACGAAAGGCTTCTCCAAAAATCATGGTACCATTAGCAAATAAGATATGACTTAATAGCGGAGTCTGAGCATTAATTTTATACCCCCATATGCCCCCTCTTCTGACTCCTGCTGCTAGCATACTGAACAGAACCTTAGATGCTATAATAAATAAAAATGGGGACAACGGATCCCCTTGCCTTAGACCACCACTAGGAAAAAAAGTAAGAGGATTGATTCTTGTTGATAGTTATGGAGTATTAGACTATTGTGACACACTTCATTACCTTCTCCACCCATGAGTCAGCAAAACCCATTCTGAGCAAAACTATCTCCAAATAATCCTAGTCCAATATGTTGTATGCCTTGAGCATATCTAGCTTCAGTAACATTAAGCATTTCCTCCCTTTCTTCTTTTTCTTTAGAGCATGAATGGCTTCATGAGCAATGATAATGTTCTCCTAAATAACCTATTCTTTACAAATGCACCTTGGACAGGAGAAATAAAGTAATGGGTAATGGAATTCAATCTATTAGTTATGATTTTAGAGATTATCTTATAAAGGAAATTGGTGCAAGAAATTGGTTTAAAGTCAGAAATTTTTTGAGGATGCTTGATTTTGGGCACAAGTACAATTTTGCTTTTCTTAATGCTTCTAGGAAGTATTCCATACTAAAAAAATTCCTTGCTATATGACCCACTTCTACTTTAATGATCTGCCAATATTTTTTGAAAAATTAGCATGTAAAACCATCAGGGGCAGGTGATTTCAAAGCTCCCAATCCAAAGACAAACTTTCTCACTTCCTCTTTACATGGAATAGCACATAAAAAACCATTCATTTTTGGAGTAATAACTTGTGAAATAGCCTATATAACTTCAGGTGAAACACCCCTACCTTTCTTCTATACAGTTCTTTAAAGAACTTGACTGCCTCATTAAGAACATTCTTATCACTCGAAATCCAAGAGCCATTTGCTGCTTTTATGTGCTTTACATTGTTGTAGTGCCTCCTCTAAACTGTAGATAAGTGGAAAAACTTGGTGTTTTTGTCCCCATAATTCAACCATTTGATCCTAGACTTTGAAGCTTAATACATCTCTTCTTATTTGTAGAAAGTCTCCAACTGGTTAATTAAAATATCCTCTTGCACCCTACTTTCCTTTGTCAAAACACCTTTATGAATGGTCTTGAGACAATCCTGTACCTCATCAATTTTTTTTTTCGAGTTCCCTACCACTTCTTTCTGCCATTTCATTAAGGCCTACCTACAATCATGTAATGTTCTCATAATCTGATTTCTACCGTAAGTTCTACTAATGTTAGACCGCACCTCCTCCTCCAACATTTTGTATTCCTCCTATTTAACCCATCTATCTTGAAATTAAAATTGTCTTCTACATTTTCTAGGTTGCTTGGCCATAAAGAGAACCAATGGTCTGTGATCAGAGCCCACAAGATCTTCATGCATTAAATACGCCTCTAGAAAGAGTTCCCTCCATTCTATATTCACTAAGCCTCTATCTAATCTTCCTTGAATATGTTTCTCCCCAACTTGTTTATTACGCCATCTATGAACAGTGAAACCCAAATCCATCAGGCCATTAGTTTCCATAAATGATTTGAATAATTGAATGTGCCTTCATGGTACTGGTCTCCCCTCTGCCGTTCACAGTTACTCGCATAACAGTTGAAATCACCAATTAATAACTAAGGACCACCTCCTATATGCTGCAAATTGGAGATGGATTGCAAAACTCCTTCTTTATTCTCATCACATGAAGCACCATAAACCCTAGCTAAGGCCATTTCTGTCCATCATCAACTACCACATCAAATAAAATCATCTGAGACACCCAAGACTTAAACATCCACACAATTCTTCCACCATAGAGCTAAACCCCTAGTTTTACCTCTAGGAGGGGCATAAATTGAGGAATCCAATCCCCATTTATTCCTGAGCCGTTCCATAGACTGACTTTCACAATTAGTTTCACATAAAAAAAAATGATAGAAGGCCTATATTTGTACAAAAAAGCCCTAAGGGTTTGAACTGTCAAGGCTTAGCCTAAACCTTGACAGTTCCAACTTAATAGAGTCATTGTGATTGTGGTGGTTTTCCGCCAACCATCCAGGCATCATATTGAGAGAGAGAAGCATTTTGAGACACAGTCACACCAGAATTTTCATCATCTATAATTTGCCTTTCTATCTTTCTTTATTTGAACTGTTCTCCTCAATATTGCTCTCCTGTTGTTGGTTTAGAGAGGCAACTTTACCGTCAGCTGGGTTGGAGTTATAGGCCAAGAGCTTTAATTTAAACATTTTAATTGATCTTTTACTTTAAGCTATAGATTTAGAGGAAGTAGAATCTAAGCCCAAAGAAATTTGTGTCTAAAAATCTACTGGTAAAAGTGAGGAAAGAGAACTGTTATCAATAATGGGTTTAGTATGGGTTTTTTAAATCTCAATCGATTTCAATTGAATTTAATTTATCAAATTTGATGAAATGACAACAATTTATACATTCTTTCTCTTAACTTTAGGTTTATATATATCACGAATCTAGTACATCATAATAATAATATTAATAATAATTTAATTGGAATGTATTAAATTTGGAAGAATGTTTTATAGAGCAACACGTTAGTAATTATGCTATTTTTTTTTAATTTTTGGTATGGCATAATAATATTCACCTAATAGCTATGAGAAACTTGAAATTTATCAATAAATATAGATTAATATGAGACAATGAAAGTGAAAAAAAAAAGGTGTTTTTCTTATTTTATTATGCTAGGAATTGGAAATAAAGTCCTTATTTTCATTTTCTTTAAAAGTAAATAACTTTATGCACACCTTGATATAATTCAGCGGTGAGTGTATGTTCTCCTGTATAATTTTAGAATTGATCCCTCATGTGCTAACTACTGTTAAATAAGAGCGAGTAAAATTGAACCGAAATCAAAAAACTAAACAGAACCTATTAATTTAATTTCAGTTCAGTTTTTTAAATACTTCGATTTAGTTTGATTTTTAAATAATAAACCGAATTAAATTTCATTTTTATTCTATTTGTTCAATTTTTATTTTGACTTGATTTTAAATCGAACATACCACATTTAATAATAGGTGAATTGTACTATAATGTGTGGGTTCAATGATGATAAGACCTATAATTTCATATAGTGCTTGGAATTTGACAGCAATATTATATTTTATAATTTTTTACTTAAAATTCAAATCCAAATCCAAATTTACATAATAGGAACATCATCAATCAAATCTAAATTAAACAACAGCAATGTTTAATATTCATTGAAAAGACAGTTAACTCGAAATCTGTACTATTTTTTGATTCATCAACTCTATACAATTATCATAGGCAAGCCTAAAAAATATCCGATTCTACGCTACAGTAACAGTAATTAGATGAACTTAATGAGTGAAATGTCAAAGCTACCCAAATCCTCGATTTTCATAATTAATTCAATAAATGACTGTCGTTTTATTTAGGTCGTTTTACGTTGAAAGGCAAATTGTCTCATTTTTTATGACGTCGTTGTTTATTTATCTTGTTGCAGAGGAAAATAAATAAACCAGGCATACCTTCTTCGGCTAATAGAGCAGGAAGTAGGAAAGTCAGAAAAAGCTCTGAGTTTTTAACCATTAAAAGCTCAAAATTTCAGTGTTTCTTTTTTTGTGAGTGCTCAAATATCTTTCCGTTTCTTTGTAATGCGGTTTCTGTTTATTCCTTGTAGAACCTACTGTTCTAGTTTGTCTGCAATTTCCTCCAATTCCCAAATTACCCATTTCTCCCGTACTGGGCAAATTAATATAGCTCGAAGAATCTTTGATGAATTGCCAAACAAAAATATCATTTCTTGGAATGCAATCGTCGCTGGGCACTTCCAAAACAAGCAGCCTGGTGAAGCCCAAAATTTGTTTGATAAAATGCCCGAGAGAAACGTGGTTTCTTGGAATGGATTGATTTCTGGGTATATTAAGAATAATATGATTATTGAGGCAAGAAAAGTGTTTGATAATATGCCTGAGAGAAATGTTGTTTCCTGGACAGCTATGGTCAGGGGATATGTCCAAGAGGGAATGATAAAAGAGGCAGAATCACTCTTTTGTGAAATGCCTGAGAAGAATGTGGTTTCTTGGACTGTTATGTTAGGTGGTTTGATTGAAGATGGACGCGTGGATGAAGCTAGAAGGCTTTTTGATATGATGCCGGAGAAAGATGTTGTTGCTAGGACTAACATGATTGGAGGGTTGTGCACGGAGGGAAGATTAAGTGAAGCAAGAGAAATTTTTGATGAGATGCCTAAAAGGAATTCTATTGCTTGGACTACTATGATTAGTGGGTATGCAATGAATAACAGGGTGGATATGGCTAGGAAGTTGTTCGAAGTAATGCCGGATAAGAATGAGGTGACATGGACAGCAATGTTGATGGGATATACTCGGAGTGGGAGGATTAAGGAAGCTACTGAACTTTTTGAGGCAATGCCTATGAAGCCAACTGCTGCATGTAATGAGATGATAATGGGATTTGGACAGAACGGAGAGGTAGGAAGAGCAAGGTGGGTTTTTGATCAAATGAGGGAGCGAGATGATGGGACATGGAGTGCCATGATCAAAGTTTATGAGAGAAAAGGGTTAGAATTGGAAGCCCTTGATTTATTTAGTCTGATGCAAAGAAGAGGAGTAAGGCCAAATTTTCCATCTATAATAAGCATTCTTTCTGTCTGTGGTAGCTTGGCAAGCCTTGATCAAGGTAGACAGATTCATGCACAGTTAATGAGATCCCTCTTTGATTCTGATGTGTATGTTTCCTCAGTTTTGATCACGATGTACATTAAGTGTGGTGATCTTGTGAAGGCAAAAAGAGTATTTGATAGGTTTGCTTTGAAAGATACTGTTATGTGGAATTCAATTATTACGGGTTATGCACAACATGGTTTAGGAAATGAATCTTTGCAAGTTTTTTATGAGATGCTGTCTGCAGGATTTGCACCAGATGTAATTACCTTTATTGGAGTTTTGACAGCTTGTAGTTACAGTGGAAAGGTTAAAGAAGGACTTGAAATTTTTGAGTCAATGAAATCTAGATATCTAGTGGATCCAAGAACTGAGCATTGTGCTTGCATGGTTGATCTTCTTGGTCGAGCAGGAAGGCTAAATGAGGCAATGAGTTTAATTGAAAGAATGCCTATGGAACCAGATGCTATTGTTTGGGGTGCTTTATTAGGCGGATGTAGACTCCACATGAAGTTGGATTTGGCAGAAGTTGCAGCAAAGAAACTTCTAGAGCTCGAGCCAGAAAATGTTGGCCCTCATATCTTGCTGTCAAATCTATATGCTTCCCAAGGTAGATGGGAAGATGTTGCAGAGATGAGAAAATCCATTAGAGCAAGGAATATAAGCAAATCACCTGGTTGTAGCTGGATTGAAGTAGAGAAAAAAGTGCATATGTTCACTGGGGGAGATAGCACAAGTCATCCTGAGCATGCCATGATATTAAAAATGTTGGAGAAATTAGGTGGATTATTAAGAGATATTGGATATTGTCCTGATGGTAGTTTTGTGCTGCATGATGTGGATGAGGAAGAAAAAGTTCATAGCTTACAATATCATAGTGAGAAATTAGCTGTGGCATATGGACTCTTGAAGGTGCCTAAAGGGATGCCCATTCGTATCATGAAAAACCTTCGGGTTTGTGGGGATTGCCATTCTGCAATCAAATTAATAGCTAAAGTGATGAAAAGGGAGATCATTTTGAGGGATGCTAATAGATTCCATCATTTTAAGGATGGCTTTTGTTCTTGCGATGATTATTGGTGATTAGAGAAGTCCTTTATTAGAATTTCTCCCTTTTCATATTGCGTTTTTTGGGGGTTTGAAAGAAGATTTGGGAAAAGAAAAGAAAAGATTAGTTGGACATTGTAGATAGGGTATTTTGTTCCCAATTTTCTTTCTTTTCGTGCTTGTACTAAACCAAATTTATCAAAATATTTGATTCTATCAAGTTTTATTGATGACTCTTACCGAAATTTATAGCTTCTTGAATCTCATGTTGAAAGAGATGAGAGCTGTTGTTAGATCTTGAAGAGATGAGTGCAATTGTTAAAATTGAGAGTTGTGTTTCTATATTCTAATGCACATTTGCATCTTTAAAGATTTCTTTATCTTGAATAACTTCTTATAACAAGGACGTCACATGATTTGATTAGGAAGATTTCCATATTAGAAGGAGAAAAAACGATATTTCCATATTAGAAGGAGAAAAAACGAATCTTTCACATTTGTTATTATATAAGATCCATAGCAGCAAAATACAACTACTATTCATCATTCTGCTAAATTTCTCTGTAGAATCTTGTGCTGCTTGGCATACAAAATTTTAATTCCAGAAATTGCAGACTGCATTTTCGTCTGTTAAGGAAACCAAGTATGAAAATTCCATGCAAAAGCATTAACAATATCACAAAAAAATTTCACCCTTCACCGAGTCTATCTTACACAACCTTAATCATACGTAAATTTTCAAGGCCGGAATCAAAGTATCAAACGGCTCCCAATCACGTTCTTTAGGAAGTAAGATTTAGATCTAGTTTTTCTTTCTTCCCTTTTTTTTGTTCCTTGTTTGAGCAACTTGATTGAGGTATATCAGCTAACTCCAGCCCGCCCAAATCTCCTAATTGAAATGATAGAATCCATACTGACACAGGTACATTTGCCTTCTTTCCCATCTTCATTCTCTTATGAGCCTCCATTTCGTGTAAGCTGCAATTTGCTGAATAACTACAAGCGTCTCTTAAACCTTCTAATCAAGGCAGAACTTCTCAACCTTTCCAATATCATCGACAACTTCTTTTTCTTGATTATGTTTCAGCAGGGCTTCTCTGTTTTTCCATGTTGTTGTAGTTTTCCACCTAATTTTTATGACTTTTAGTGGTAGCTCAGTCTCTTTGCTATGTTGATGATAGATATGAATAATTTGTAGATTATGTAGGGTATTGCATCATTCAAAATCTTTTTGCTTTTCAAATTGATGGCTCTCCCGCACCCAACAGATCATTTTCTCTGTTGTATTTTGTTCCTTTCATATTGCAGCTAAATCAATATCACCTTTAATCTCTCAATATTTAATATTCTTATGAAAGCATATTAAGAAGCTTAGCTTAAAACAATTAAAACCGATTAAAGTTGCCACTAATCAAATGATGAGACCACCATCTAGCAACATTTCCCACCCCTAAGGTTGCCCTAGATAAAATTTAAAAAAAAAAAAAAAAGCTGATTTATGCAATTGCAGAAATTATTTGGAGGTAGACTGTGCAATGGGCCAAGTTGAAGCCGAGCAGCTGGTCTAAGAGCAAAATCAACATGATCCAAAGATTTTATTTGTTTTTAGTTTTAATATGCTCCTATTTGTTCTTCTAAGAAGAGTTCTGTCTGTTTTCCATTTCTTCTACGTTTGTTGCCTTCAGAGCCCCATTCTCGATATCACAATATACTACCGTTTAGACTATTTTCTCTATTTTTTGTTTTCTTTTCTACTTAATTGGTATTGCAAACAGACAAGAAAAATGACATAGCAAAGAATGTATATGTTGTGTTGATGTCTATTATAAAGAGTGTATAGATATTTATATACAAGAGTGAGGTACAATGAAGGAAACATAGAATGATCCTATGCTAACATTAAGGCCATGATTAGGAGATTGATTTATACTAATTATACTACATTGATTATATTAACAGCCCCCTCAAACTGAAGGTGGTGAAAAGCCAGCAAGTTGAAGTTTGCTAATAAGATCATGAAAATGTTGGGGTTGATAAACTTTAGTTAATGTCAACAGTTTGATAGATAGAAGAGACTGAAACAAGCTTGATAGTACCTTGAAGAACACGACGATGCACAAAATGACAATCATTCTCAATATATTTGGTGCGTTTATGAAAAACATCATTGTGAGCAATTTGAATAGCATTATGATTGCCACATTGTAAGATAGTAGGAGATAGGTGCTCAATTCCTATATCACGAAGTAGCCGTAGAAGCCAGATGAGTTCAGAGGCAGTATCAATAAGAGCTTGGTACTTTGCTTAAGTGTTGGATCGAGATACAATAGTTTTCTTTTTATTGCGCTAGGATATGAGAGAATCACCGAGAAAGAAACAGTAGCTAGTGGTAGACTAGTGGTCAGTGGGATCTCTAGCCCAATTAGCATTAAAGTAAGCTTTCAACTCTAGTGAAGATAAACTAGAAAAAATTATAGACCATGAAACAAAGTACCCTTGACACATCTAAGGATACGAAATAGTACTACAAATTGAGTGGTACGAAGAGCATAAATGAACTGACTGACTATATGAATTGTATAAGCAATACCAAGATGAGTGATTGTGAGATACACAAGACTGCCAACCAGTTGTCGATAAAGAGTGCCATCACTGAGAGGAGTGCCATCAGTGGTAGAGAAATGAACATTGGCTTCGATTGGAGTACTAGCAATTTTCTCATCTGTGAGTTCTTCATGAGAAATAAGATCTATAGCATATTTGGCTTAAGATAGATAATATCCAATAGAATCATATGAGACCTCAAGACCAAGAAAATAACTGAGATGTCCAGATCCTTCATCTTAAATTGCCTACTTAGAAACAATTTAAGATCATCAATGCCTTACAAATCACTACCAGTTATTATTAAAGCATCAATATAAAGAAGTAATAGAATGCATCCTCTATTGATCTATAGAATGAATAAAGTATGACCATAGGACTGAATTGAAAACCAATCTATCTAGTAGTAGAACTAAATTTGCAAACTAGGCTCAAAAGGCTTATTTTAAGCTATAAAGAGCTTGCGAAAGTTGACAAAAACTATTAGGAGGATGATTATAGCCAAAAGGAGATTGCATATAGACCTTTTCAACAAGATCACCATTAAGAAAAGCATTCTTCATATCTATTTGAAATAATTGTCATTATTTGATAGCAGTAATGGATAAAAAACTGCGAACAGAGGTGCTACGAGCCATATGAGCAAAGGCTTTTTCATAATCAATGCCATATTCTTGTGTAAAACAAGCCTTGCCTTGTGACATTCCACTGAGCCACCTACTTGAGTGTTAATTTTATAGACCCATTTACAACCAATGATAGATTTCTCGGTGCCACTATATCCAATGTGTGAGTACTTATAAGAGCCTAAAGTTTTTCTACCATATAGGTTTAGTACTAGCCTCATGATAGGTTTTAGGTTCATAAAAGGAAAAAAATGGTAGAATAACAATGATAATCACGAAGAGTAACAGTAGATTGCCTTACACAAGTACCATGACAAGGAGAGGATGGAATAGGTGGTGAACTAGTTAAGGAAGAAGGATCAATAGATGTTGAAGAGCCAAGATCCTGAGGCAATGGCAAATCATTAGGAGCAGGTATAGGTAAGCCAATATTGTCTGAGCTAGACTATCTTATAAAAGAGTCATTAGCAAAAATAATAGAGGGATTTGTTAAAAAAGAAGAAGGAATAGTCTAAACCTTAAAGGATGAAAGATTATAAAATATTTTATGTTCCCAGAACGTAACATAATGAGAAATACAAAGATGCTAAAAGAGGATCCCAATAATGATAGCCCTTATATTCAATCCCATATCCTAAGAAAAAGCATAATCTAGCTCTAGGCTTTAATTTTGTGTGTTCATGAGGGTGAAGAATAATAAAGCATGCACTGCTAAAAACATGAAGAAACTGATAATTAGGTACATAGTCATATAAAAATATTATAAGGGGAAACATTACTAATAGTGGAAGTGCGAACTCAATTAATGGTGTAAACAACAATAAGTGCAACTTGCCCCAAAAAAGACTCAGGACATGAGGAAGAGATAAGAAAGGCTCTAACAGTGTCTAGGATATGTCTATGTTTGCAATCTATTTTGCCATTTTTTTGAGATGTACCTAAACAAATTCGATGTACAATGATTCCATTTTGAGATAAGAATTGAGATAAGATAGTATTTTTTTTTTGTTCCATAGCATTATTAGTGTGAAGAATTTTAACAGGACAAGAAAATTGAGTTTTCATCGTGGTAACAAACTGAATACAAACTAGAGATAATTTAGACCTATTTTTCAAAAGATAAATCCATGCATAATGTGAAAAATCATCCATAAAAATCACAAAATAACACGAATTGCCCATAGTAGGATAAGGAGCTAGTCCATAAATATCACGATGAACTAAATAAAAAAATGTAATAGACATATTATTACTAAAACCAAAAGGCAAAGTATGATGTTTGGATAATTGATAGGAAACACAATCAAAGTATTCATTGTTGACATCACCTAAACAACCATTGGAAATTAAAAAATCTAAGTCTAGAACTAGAAACATGTCCTAAATGAGAATGCCAAATATTAGTGGAGATAGTAGTAGCAACAAGTCTGGATGGTAAATAAAGAGAATTAAACTCAAACAGTTAGCTCACTTTACCTTATGTCCTAATGATTTCCTTCATTCGTGGATTTTGCACAGTACAACCATTACTAGAAATGTAAGTCAATACCAAGTTCACATATCTAACCAACAAAAATGAGATTCAAGGATATTTTAAGAATAATGAAAATATTTGGTAAAGACAAATTAGATGTAGAGATAGTTCTTATTTTAGTAATAGGTAAAGCAAAACTATCAACAATATGAGCAACATGTGTAACAATAGGAATAGACATAAAAGAAAATATAGAAGAATCAAATGTCATGTGATTACAACAGGCAGAATTAGAAAATCTTGAAGAAGGTGTACTTGAAGTAACAAATAAAATAAATAAAGAAGACACACCAAAGGGCGATTGTAACTGGTGGAGAATGGACTGAATGTCCTGAAGTGTGAATTTGGGAGAGAAAATGTCAAAAGAATCCTCAATAGCAACAGTAGTGGTGGAAGAGTGTCCAAATCTATAAGTGCACATAGAGGAATTAATGGAATTGCCAGAATAAGAAGTTTATCGATTTTGAGGTTGCTTACAATTAGCCTTTATATGATAGAGTTTCTTGCAAAGATTACAAGTTACAGTGTGAGAAAATCCCTTAGGAGTAGCCAGAACAATATTAGGCTGAGAGACATGTGGAGAGAGGGAAGGACCTAAGGAGTAGCAAGGATGGCATCAGTAGATGGCAAGGACCATTCTACATGAAATGTGTTAAGGCGAGTTTCTTCAAAAAATAATTCCTAAATCACAATATCCAATTTGGGCAAGAGACTGCAATGGAGTAATGAAGCACTGATAGACTCAAATTCTAAACGAAGAGTCATAAGAAGAAGCAAGATACATTGACGATTGCGAAGGTCGAAATAGAGATTAGTAGAGGTAGAGTCAAGCCACTTAGGATCACAAGTGGCTAATTGATCCTAGATTGTTTGAAGTTCAGAAACATAGTTATGAATGATTTGATAAGGTTATTTCTAATGCCAATGAAGGTGCTGATAAAGCTGAAATTGGTGTACACCATTAGCAATAGAGTATCAAGTTTTTAGAAAATCCCATGCCTTATAAGTAGTATTAAAATGATGAAATTTGCTTTGAATTACAGGAAGAGAGGTGTTGTGGAACCATGTTAAAATTCAATGGTTTTTACCATCACATTGTTCTAGCCGTTCCATAAATTTTGTATCATTTTCGTCATCATTTTTGGTTGGTTAGGAATTTTCACTAATCATAAAATGCCATAAAAGAGGGCCTTCTAGAAAAGTACATATCTCATGTGATCATAAATCATAATTGGTGCCATCAAAAATAGTAGTAATGGGTTGCAACACAGGTTAAGAAGCATGCTGGGAATTTTCAAAAGCTAATTATGCTGCAAACAAAGGCAAATCAGTGTAGAAAATAGAAAACCAAACTTGAAACTCAAAGATAAAAACAAATTTGGAAAAATTGACTGCAAAAATGAACTTAGAAGATCCAAAAACTTCAGAAATTGATCTAAAGTTGTCAAAAATCGATCTAAAAATTGCTAAATCAGTGGGTCAAAGGTTTCTCAATTGAGTCGATTAGAGGGTAGATCAAGAGCACGCATTGGAGCAGGCTGAGCATAGATCAGGTTGGGCAAAGCACTAATCAGGCCAGGGATTAGGTCTGGTAGAGTGCTAATATCAGCACAGGTGAGCAGAAACTTCTGGTAGTGTGTGGCAGTGCGTCTAGCATCCGATAAAGCTGGGGTGACTTACTTTTGAATTGTTGAAAATAGAGGAACAAGTTCAGGATTTAGAAACCAAACAAATGGCAGAAAAATTAGTGGGAGAAAACCAAGCCAAAAAATTGTAGACCAAACATAATTTTAGAACAGAAAATTTTCAAGAATAAAGCAGAAAAATTTAGAAGAGCTCTGATACCATGTAAACAGACAAGAAAAATGAGAGAGCAAAGAATATATTTATATGTTGTATTGATGTCTATTACAAAGAGTATATAGATATTTATATACAAGAGTGAGCAAAGACTATGGCCATGATTATGGGATTGGTTTACACTAATTATATTACATTGATTACATTAACAAGTATTTCATTTTATTTTTAATTACCTAAAATAATTTGCATACCTAGTATCCCACTTTGTAAATGTAAATATCTCCACTCAGTTCTTCTTAGGCAAAATGATAAACATGTGAATTATAACAAATTGAACTAGCTAGATAGGCTAGAGTGATGTTAGGCCATGGAAAATAACACTGACACATTCGCATAGAATTGTAATGCACTACTAAATACTTGCATATTCTAGTGGTCCTTTCAAAAACCATATGATATGAGAATATGGTAAATCCATTAATAAAAAAATAGAAAATGAACCATCATTTTTTAGGTTACGAGTGGCTCAATAGTATTATAGTCGCTATTTTCATCTCTAGAATTGTGAGACTGTTGATGTAACGTAAGCAAAAAAGGAAAAATTTGAATTAGGGTTTCAAGTGTTTTAAATTTTTTTTTTTGATCTCTAGAACATGTCAAAACAAAAGTTTAAATAAGGATCCGAAATCTTAGATACAGAACTGTCGAAAATGACAAAATTATAAAATTATCCTGAATGAAATAGGTAATAAAATACGGTGGATACCACAAACAATACCTAAATCAGAGCTAAATAACAAAAGATATGATAAAAATAAAAAGCTTTTATAAATAGAAAAATTGCCATTTTAGGGGCCCACATGATGGAATTTGATAAAAAATGATGTCGCTTATAGGCAATGACTTTGAATCGTTAGCCCATTTCCTTTTGAATCATATATTTGCAAGGCCCAAAATTGCAGCTAGCTTATGTTAGCACTTCCTATGCTTGGACTGTCGCCTGTCTAGAAAGCTCAAAAATATCTCTAAAATGGCAAATTATATCCTGGACCTGGACCTTGGTAAAGAAAGGGATTAGGTCCAGAAGAATAAAAGGATGAAGAGGATGCCATGAGTTCAAGAAAATAACTAGGAAAGGTAATTAATAGATAAAGAGAGGCCTCTCAAGATTTAAAGAAAATTTAGGACTAGATGGTGGTTTGCCTTATATATGCTTCCTCAATTTATACTAATATAATTATCCTTAATTTATGCTAATCTAATTATCTTTACATACAGAAAAACTAGGAATACAGTAAAACTGTTTCTCGAAAATTGATCCATCTGGTAAGAAAATTTCGTCGTGTCTATAAAGTAGATATATTTTATGAAACTAGTCGTATGACTATAGTTCATTACTCTACTAAAGGTAACAACCATTCCTCGACATGCATTTGAAAATATCAAGTTAATTCATGAGATAGTAAGAAGTAATGCTAGTTAGGACTTATTTTACTGTCAGGCAATAGTGTACTCTCATTACTAAAGAATACCTACAGAGAAAAATTCTTAGACACAATACTCTAATTATTTAAGGAAACAGAGACGTCAATCATACTTCCCATCCTACTATGTTTTCCAGTAAAGAGCTTTTTATCCACTCGAACATGGCTTCAAAAGTAATGAATTACACCATTTACAATTTATTAAAGATCTTAATCAAGCAAATAATAACGGTATTTAATTTTAGTAGATAAACATTAAACTCATAATTATGCCTAAAATTTCATAATCACAATTTACTCAATTAAATTTGAAGAAGTTCAAATATTTTAATATTTAATAATTATACTTACTTACAAAGGACACTAACTACGGACAACACTGAATTAAAAGCAAATGAGAATCAAAAGTTGAAAAGAAATCCTATAATCCACATACCATAAACCTAAACCATCTAAGACTCATACAACTCTATCATTACTTCAGGTCACAAGACCATGCTCTAATATCAATTTTGTCACGACTCGAACCCGAAAACACATGATTGGCATTAGGACACGGGTAATGCACATAGCTATCAATGCTCGTAATAAGCTTTAAAACTTACTAAACAACAAACTATCAAATCAATCTTTATTTTCATTTCAAAGCATAACCATAGACCCACAGGTTAAGCAGACTTATTTCATTATCCATTCAGTGCCATTATAATTTAATATATCATCTATTTTAAATATCATATTGAAATAATATTCTGCTTAACCAGGCACTCGACATCTAAAAGAAATTTACAAAGATGACTAAAATAAATTACAAATAATAGGGATAGCATTGCGAAGTTCTAGAATAGTAATGCAATTTAATAATAACTCTAATACATAGTGTGAACCCTCAATTTTACACTCTCATCATCCAACCACAACCTTAGTACTTGTTGAGTTTAACGCGTTACGTGGAGCCATTACAGTAGTCCCGTTAACCAGTTAGCAGGCGAGGATTTGGGGGCAGCACCCTCGAAAGAAAATTTTTTAGCCTTCAATTACATTGCCATCAGATATCTAAATTTCCTAAACTTCATACCAATAACCAATATCTAAAAACAAAAAAAAAAAAAGAGTGCCACATTAGTTGCCAGACTGTTTGCCTGCAGTCCTTAAAATACCCCTCAATATGATTTTTCAACATTTTTTTAGCTCTACCCTTTTGGTCTTTTCACTTTTCCACTTCTTAAACTACCCTCACCCACTTTTCCTATAAATATCCCCCTTCACTTCTCATTTCTCTTTACCTCTTGAATTAGTATTGATGGTTATCTACTAATTCCTCTCTTCTTCTTCCTCCAACCACTCTCTAATTAATTAATTAATCTTTTTAATTAATTAATTACCTCACCCTAACTAAGTTAATTAATCTTTTTAATTAACTAAAATTCTCTTTTTAATCACTCAATTAATTAGTTAATTAATCTTTTTAATTAATTAATTAATCACTTTTTTTTTAAAATAAAATTAATCATTTTCTTAAATTCATCCTTTATCCAAATTAATTAATTAATCTTCTTAATTAATTAACCCATCCACCCTTTTCATCATATTAATTAGTTAATTGATCCTCCAAAATCAATCATTTTCTTAACCCACCTTTCATCCAAATTAATTAATTAATATTTTTAATTAATTAATCTATCCATCATTTTCATCATATTAATTAGTTAATTAATTATTTTAATTAATTAATTAATCTTCCAATTCATCCAATCACTCGGTCCCGATAAAATAGAATTTTAGTCTAGTAAAACTCTCTGCCTGCCAAAAGCAAAGGTATCAGCCTTTTTTTCTCACTCTCAAAACACCAAACCAAAATCAATCTGATCAACTCTTAAACCCCTACACTTAATCATGGAACGAACCACGTGGATTTTGATCCCCATTCAATGGGGTACGTAGGCACATTTGGAATCTAAATCCAAACCTCAAATCCAAATCTCAATCAATCTCCTTTTCCCTTTTTTAATTTAATTTGTGAATATTTTATTTTCATCATGCATTCATCTTATCCCATATTCATGCATTCTCTTTAATATCATTTTATAAATGTCATTCATGAAATGCAATTTTCAAGTCAAATTAAACTTAAGAGTCAAATTTAGATTATTTAAAACAAAAAACCTAGTCCTTGAACTTAACCTGGTTTGAAGGCTAGTGATTTTTATCCTTGGGCAAATTAATTAAAAAATTAATGAATTGGAGTCAATTTGGGTTTTTTCCTTAATATTTTTCCAACTAAATAAAATTAAGGTGGCGACTCCTAAAAATCATTTTCAAAATCAACTAATCTGAACCCGAGGGTTCTATCGTGAGTCTAAACCCGAATAAGCATCCCGGTTCCCTCTAGCGAATCTGACCAGTGCTCGGGCGAGGTCTCACACATAACTCAGTTTAATAAAATACATATTTTTGCTGAAGAAATAGAGCAAATTAACTCAATTAATAATCTCTTCATTTGCTCATCCCATGACCTAGAAAAATAATTTGAAAAGGAATGAGCATTCAACTTAATGAATGATATTAACCAATATATCAACCTAGTGTCCTATACACAAGTAACTAATGTTCATGCTGGTGCATCGTATCATAGAGGCAAATAAATCACATAAGCAAATATGGATGGAATACAGTCTATAGTACCACACTAAACCTCAATATGAGGAGCCGATCCTCCTATTCTAGCTCTCTTACTCCAATACTATCTCTTATTCCGATACTAGGGCTGCAGTCATCCTCACAACACTAACCCGACTGGTCGTAACAAGGCGATGAGTAAACCTCTAACCGTCAACCACTAGTGCTAATTCATCTTATCTTAATCACCATAATCAGATTCACACTATGTCATCCTAATACCATCCGTCAACCATAAACAATTATACATCAACAATTACTAATTCATCAATCACAATTAAATGATAATATGCTTCTATGCAATAATAATGCATAAATATATATACACACACACACACACACACACACACACATACAATAAATGCAAATGCATGGAAAACATATATTAGATAATATCACTCACTAATTCGATGATGTATCTAACTGACTTTCCTTTTGAAGTGTGACCTCTAGTGACAAAAGGACGCTTGAGACATCAACACTAAATAACGGACAAGATTATTAGAAAGAGAATGACTTGCCTCTAGAGATATACCTAAATGACCCTTAAGACTCTTGCTGAAATTTTGGCAGAGTTTCTCCTAAAACTAGGACTTTACCCAACTGTAACAGAGAAAACATGCACTTCTAAACAAATACCTCAATTTATGATATTCAATCATAACTCCACAATTCCCCCTCCTAGGGCTCCAACTCAATAAGTAACACAACTAATTCAATTACTCAAGCTACAAAACAAAATTAATTCTAATAACGTTAATTAACTTAGTTCAGGAAATTAATTTCAAATTCATCAATTCAATTAAAATCATTTCACTTTATATTTTATATGGTTTTGCATAAAATCAATTTATTATATTAAATCCATTTACAATCTAAATTCATAAAATTATCAATTATCCAATCAAATCCAATGAACATAAATTAAACCAAAATGTAATTTAATAATAAATCAAATTCAAGAGTTTTGGATTTACCCATATAAAATCCAGTTAAACTAAGGTCGAAAATTGCATCAAAATGACAAGACGAAGTTGTTGGAACTGAATCCGCGCGTCACAACCATGCACTGCCGACTGCCACTACTAGTGGCTAATAGGGGTGAGGACTATACCAATAGATGCATCTTGATGTCAGAAACTCGAAAATGATAGCCACTCTTCACCACTCGTTGCCGGTGACTGGAAAATAAAGCTCAAAGATTCTATCACCAAAATTTTGATCTCTCTTTCTAGTGATTTTCAGGGGGGCAAGGTAGGTACCATCTTAAAGCTCTCCCCATAAGGAGGATAATGGAACTAGTCTCACTGGATTCCACTATCATAATTGGCTGAAATCCTCGTCAAAATTCTCAACCGCAAGTCCTTCTTCAACTCGCGAGTGCGTCACCTCTGCTCGTCGATTTCGACCACCGCTGCCTCACCTGGACTCGCTAGATGTTGAGCTTCATGGTAATGGTGGTGGTGCTTGTCACCACCGATTAGAAGTATGTGATCTCTCTTTCTCTCTCTCTGTTTCCTAACCCCCCTCCCCTGTTGATCTGATTGGTCCCCGGAGTAAGATGGGCTAATCAGATGCAGCAAAAACATAAATTTTTATTTTTTGTATAATAATAATAATAATAATAATAAGAAGAAGAAGAAGAAGAAGAAGAAGAAGAATGAATGAATGAATGAATGAATAGTTACTCTAATTAATTCAAAATAATACTTTTATCTAAAATAAATTTTATAATAATAATCATTTAAAATTTAATAAAATATTTTCGTGAATAATTGAATATATAAATAAATATTTTCTTATATTAGTTCATATGTTCATAAACTTAAAAAAGATATAATTAATAATATTTTTAAATTCAAAAATTTTGAAATCCTACAAAAATAAAAAAATTTTAAATATTATATATCAAACATAATTAAATAATCAAATTCCATACAAAATTAGATTTTATAAAATAAATAAAAATTCAAGTTATTACATATTTAATTTTTATTATTTTTTATATTTTTATTTAATCATAATTTTAATAAATTTTTTAATTTTGAATAAATTATGAAATTCTTGCATTTAAAATTTATTGTTTTAAAGCATATTTATTTTTTATTAGTCTTTGTATATTTTTATTTAATCATATTTAAAAATAAAATTTAATCTTTTAAGTAAATTATGAAATGTTTGCATTTAAAATTTCATATTTTAAGGATATTTATTTTTTATTGATTTTTGTATATTTTTATTTAATCACAATTAAAAATAAAGTTTAATAGTTTAGGTAAATTATAAATGCTTGTATTTAAAATTTCTTATTTTAAAGTATATTTATTTCTTCTTATTCTTTGTATATTTTGTATTTAATAATAATTTTAATCCTAATTAGAAATACACTCTATATCTTTAATATTTATTGAAATTCTTATATTTTCAATATCTTATTTGACAGTATCTTTGTTTCTCATTAGTCTTTTAATATTTATAGTTAATCATACCTATTTTTTCCTAATTTCATTTTCTTTTTATCATTAATATAATATTTATATTGAAATATTCTTCGTCGATGGTATATAATATTTTGCTTCTTTTTATATTTATAATGTAATTATATTTTTCTTAATTTTAGTAAATAATAATATATTGGTTTCAAAGTTTTTATTTTTATTCTATTATTAAATTATACCTTAATTTAATTTACTTTTTATATTATTTTAATCTATAAATACTGGATAAAAACTAACTTTTATTGTCTTAAATGTAGAAAAATAAAATACAAAGTAAACTACATTAAGCTATAAAGTAATTATATATGCTAATAAATTATAATTTATATCATAATTAATTATACATGCCATAAAATTATATTTTACATGCCAATTAATTATAAATTATATGCCAAATTATAAAAGATCATACAAATTTAAATACACATTTATTTAAATTCTAAATATAAATACAATATATGTGATTATATATAATTGGCAATTTACACAAAAAATTTACATATTTACCCATTGTAGTGCAGAAAAGTGATCTAACACATTGGGTAAAATTTCAAATAAACTGAAATTATAATTGCAAGTAATTGTGAATCCTTAATTTTATATCCTTATTATTTAGCTGTAGCTTGACACTTGCCAAGTTTAATACATTACGCAAAACCGGCACGGCAGTTCCGCTAGCCGGTTAGCAAGCAGGAGTCAGGGAGGCAATACCCCTAGAGCAAAAACTAGACTTTCGATCACATTAGTACTAGGATATTTAATTTTTCAGACATTGACACTTTTCCTGCCCTAACCAAATCTTCCATATTAGACAATGTTTTTCCAAAATTGATTAGATTTTCACTCAGACTGATTGCTATAAAATTAATTTTGAGCCTATTGCCACTGACCAATGAGATTTTTGAACTCTATAACTCCCAAAAACTGACTCAAAAGGCTCAAAATTGACTCAAGACACCTAAAAACTGACCAAAAAAAGACCTAAAAAAGTGAGCAGAGCTGCCACATGGTGCTGCATTATATCGACGCGGATCCGCATCAAGGCGGCGCGGATTTGAGTCAAAGAGGCGCGGCAGCTACTTTTCTTTGACGCTAATCTGCCTGAGCTGAAGCAAAGCCTCGTTAGTCTACGAGGAGCCGCTCCCGGTTCTGTCCCTTGCCCAAATAAAATGACCAAAAGACTCCCAATTTGATTTTTTTTAGCATTTTTCAGTTATATCCTTGTGGTCTTTTCACTTTTTCAATTTCTAAATTACCCTCATCCACTTTTCCTATAAATATCTCCCTCCACTTCTCATTTCTCTACACCTCTGGAGTTAGAATTGATGGTTATCTACTAATTCCTCTCTTCTTCTCTCTCCAACCACTCTCTAATTAATTAATTAATCTTTTTAATTAATTAATTATCTTACTCTAACCAAGTTAATTAATCTTTTTAATTAACTATAACTCTTTTTTTAAATTAAAATTAATCACTCAATTAATTAATTAATCTTTTTAATTAAGTAATTTATTACTTTTTTCCAAAATCACATTAATTCTTTTTTTAATCCACCCTTCATCCTAATCAATTGATTTATCATTTTAATTAATTAATCCATTCATCCATTTCATCACATTAATTAGTTAATTAATCATTTTAATTAATTAATTAATTTTTCAATTAATCCAATCATCCGGTCCCAAACACAATTCAAATCAATCAATCCAATTAACTCCGAAACCCTCAACTTAATTATGGAATGAATTACGTGGATTTTGATCCCTATTCAATGGGTAACGTAGGCACGTTTGGAATCTAAATGCAAACCTCAAAATCAAAATCCCAATCAATCTCCTTTCCCTTTTTTTATTAAATTAGTTTAATTTGTGGATTTTTACTTTTCCCTATGTTCATGTATTAATCATGATATTATAATTATCATATAATATTTGTCATTGTGAACCCTCAAATTTGCACCCCCTGATTTGGCTGCAGCTTGACATCTACTAAGAATAGGGCGCTACGCATACGGCAGTCCCTCTAGCCGGTTAGCAGGTAGGGGTCAAGGGGGCAGCGCCCCGTTGAAAAAATAAATTTCCTGAATCTTTCAACTTCAGTCGATCGTATTTCAGTACGAACCCACAAGATCAAACCAAGCTTGAATCGGAACTGAAACGGGTCTGAAACGAACAAAAACAGGTCGAACCGCACGAGTGGCGTGCTGTTGTCTGGGAGGTACGCTTGCCGTGCCGCCCAAAAGGAGGTATGCACTTGGTGCCACCTTGCTCTGCCGTGCGACCACCGGCGGCACCGAATTGGTGCCGGCTGCTAGGCAGCACGGCAAACGCCGCCGTCTGTATCGTCGAATCTCCCCATGGCAACTCTATAAATAGAAGCCTCCTCCAGCCTCATTTGGCATGACTTCCAAGGCATTCCAAAGCAAGTCAAGAGATTTCAAAGCAGTTGAGGCATATTTCAAAGCATAAGTTCGTTCTTATACTCACACACTTGTTGCTTCTAGATCCATATTCCAAGTTTCCTTTGAGTTCAAGGTGGAGTTGAGATCCGGAGCAAAACTCGTTCCATTCATTCGAAAGCCAAGAAAAGCAAAGGTATAATCCCTTCTCTATTTTTAAAATTCTAAATTCAGATCTAGAATTCTCTTTAGGTCTAAAATTGAAATGATTTAAAACTTATTAATTTAAGAATCAGAATTAAGTTAATAAGCAAACCAACACATTTTTAAAACCCCTCCTTCGCAAGAAGGGAGAACTGCGTGGGGTTTGATTCCTATTCGATAGGATACGCAGGCTGCCATTCTGAAGGGCATTAACTCCAAGAATCTTTTTATCAATATTTAGTCCTTTTTTATTTTGATTTATTTGTATTAATCTTTTGTTTATGATTTTATTTTAGTTTATTTGGGGGAATGTGTGCTTTTCCTAATACCCATAAGGGTTAGAGGAAAGATCCTCTTTATTTCATTTGTTTTGATATTGTAATAATTAAGTAGGATTTATTTTGCCTATTTATTTTTTATTGTCATTCCATCTCATCATATATATATGTTTCATTCATCATTATATCCCTGTTCATGCATACACAAGAATTCTTTTTCTAAGGGTTATTTTGCAATTTTAGCCAAACTAAAGAAAATATATTTTCTTAATTGCGTAATTACCAAAACCTAATCCCCAAGCCCTCTTGGTCACTCGCCAATTGGTGCATTTTCCATTGGGATAAAATCAAAACATTTTTGGAGTCAATCAATTTGGGTTTTCTTTAATTTTCCCAATTAAAATAAGTAAATTAAAATGGCGACTCACTTTTCAACCTTCAAAATCACAAAAATCAATTTTCTAAACTCACAGCGAGTTCCAATCGTGGAGTTTCTCCCAAAGAGCATTTCGATCCCTCGGTGGATCGGACCGGTGCTCGGGCGAGGCCTCACAATTGGCGACTCCACTGGGGACTTAAAATCTTTTTCAAATAAAAGATAAAGTGGATTACTTTTGGTAAAATATTGATTTTGGCTTTAAACGCAAAATAACTCTTTCATGCATCACTACATCGGACTCCTAGTCCACAAAACCTAGCTTCCTAGGAAAACAAAGGATAGAAAGTAACATCGAGTGGGCAACCTTCCTTAGGTCTGCTTGTTGATAGTGAAATCATCCAGCCCACGATGTATCCTCTAATCTTTTTAGAGGTGTAACGAGCATGCACGTACCATTGGACCCACGCAAGGCTCCTTGTCTCACATGTGGTTAGGTATATCGCATCTCTAGTGTGATGGGTTCCTTTTAAACCACCCTAACCTTTTTATGTAATGACTCATAGAACCTTCCTTTAGGATTTGATGCACCATAATACTGAACTTGGTATGTCATTATCATGAAACCTTTTCATTCATGCATACATACATGCATAGCTTAAACCTTATGAAGAGTCAAAAACTTATCCAAACACCTTTATACTCAAAACCCATGGTCCATCTAAACCCCATGGTCAAAACCCAAAGCCCATGGTCCACCTAAACCCATGGTCAACACCTAAAACCTAAAGCTCATAGTCCACTTAAACCCACAGTCAACACCCAAAGCTCATAGTCCACCTAAACCCATGGTCAAAGCCTAAAACTCATGGTTCACCCAAAATCCATGGTCCAGTCCTATCCAAACCCATGTCAAACTCATGGTAAAAATAAACCCATCTATGGTACCCTCATCCTTTTCCATAATTCTTACCCAAGCTAAACACTGATCTAGCTTTCATCTTTCATTGTCCTTATCCAAGCTAAACACTGATATAGCATTATCCTTAACCATCTTTACCAAAGCTAAATACTGACTTAGCATCACTCTTATCCTTACTCGAACTAAATGCTAACTAGGTTTCATCTCTTACATCACTATCCAAACCCATGGCCCATCTAAGCCCATGATCTAGTCAAACTTATTACCTAACTATCACCAAACCCATGGTCCACCCAACATCAAAATCCATGGTACATCCATACCCAATCGTAAAACCCATGGTCACGCTATCCTTAAGCCCATGGTAAACCATTTATAAATCACAAGTCCCAATCACCCAAAGCTAAATTCTGACCTAGCCACCCCAAGCTAAATTCTGAACTAGCTACTCAAAGCTAAATTCTGACCTAGCCATCCAAAACTAAAATCTGACCTAGCTCCCTTAGCTAAATATATACCTAGCTAATACCATACACCTCTACCTTCATCTTTGCCCATACACCGTCAACCTAACCACAAGACACTATCATCCATTGTCATTAAACCTAAGGTCCTTTGGTTTGACACACCTCCCCATAAACCTATTTTCCAAAACTCGATACTAACCTAGTTCTTTTCCTTTTCAAAGGTTGATAAAATGTCTGTTGCCAGAGATGAAGTCACTGCTACCAGAGCTGATAAAATCTTTGACGAGCTTTTTGCTAAACTTTCTAAACACCAGGAAACTATGATAAAGAGGCAAGAAGCCCTTTTCCAAGACATGCTCAAAGCCCAAAGGAGGGCTATCATAGTGGATGTTCGTACCATGCTGGAACAGGCCTCCTTGGCTTAAAACCCAACTAACCCAAAACCATTCAAAGTTGACCCAAAACCCACCTTTTATCCTATTTATGGATCCACTTCTAGAGTTGAATCCAAAGACAAAGAACCTGCAAACACCGACATCATTCCACCACTACCTATTTCATCACCTGAATTCCTCATAAACAACTCACTCTATCAACCCATGATAGTTCAACCACTAAATTTCACCCCTACTCTCACTTTCCGACCCGCGGATCCTTTCCAAAGGAAGGAAGTCAACCTTAAACTCAAAGCCTTCATGGAAAAAGTGAAGCACATGGAAAAAATGATGAAGAATCTGAAGAAGAAAGAAAACCTAGTTGATACAAGCTCCCTGAGCTTATTTCCCAATGCAAGAGTTCCACCAAAGTTCAAGATGCCGAATTTGGACAGATTTGATGGTAACACTTGCCCCAAGATCCATTTAAAGATGTATGTGGGGGTAATACATCCCTTTGGTATCAACAATGAGCTCCTTGCTCAACTCTTTTAGCAAACTCTTACTGATCTTGCCCTAAAATGGTTCATTAACTTAGATGATACCCAAAAACAGATTTGGGAGGACATTTGCAAGGCATTTGTTGAACAGTACCACTACAATAGTGAAATGGACATTATAAGAAAGGACTTAGAAACCACAAAGCAACTTCCAGATGAATCCTTCTCCATGTTCCTTACAAGGTGGAGGGTTAAAGCTGCTCAAATAGTAAACAAGCCAACCGAGCAAGAACAAGTAGATATCATTGTTAAGAGTCTACTTCCCGCATATAAAGCCCACTTGTTAACACAATACTTACCCACCTTTAGAGCTTTGGTTGCAACTGCATCAAAAGTTGAGGATTGCATCCAAAGTCAATCATTTTAAGCTGAATTCCGCACCACCAACCTGAATAGTGATGAGGAATCTAGTTCTAACTCAACCCCACCTTACCTCAGCCCTAGAAGGCATGTCATAGAGTAAGTTTAAGTTTAGTTAATCTGACCTGTTTGAGATTGAATTCCAAGTCTAAACCTGAGTCCAAGTCTGAGTCCAAATCCGAGTCGGAGTCTGTCATCTTATTTTTCTTTATTCATGTAGACCATAGTGGTTTCTTTTGTCATCTTGCAATAAAGTTTCCTTTGTAGTAATGCACATACATTTTCTTTTTCGCCTTCCTTGTTTAGTCCAGCATAGATGAGCCATAAAAAAAAAAAAGAGAGAAAAAAAATGAAAAAAAAAAAAGAGAAAAAGAAAAAGAGGAAAAAAGAGAGAAATGAACAAACAGTCAAATCCACCACTATTAGTACATGAGGTGCCATCAACAATTGCACCTAATCAAAGAAGGTCAAATAGTTGAAGCATAAAGAGTAAATCAAATGGAATTACCTATTGCACATTAGGTAATCAAACAATGCACCTTAACAAGGTCAACAAGTTCAGAAAAGACCTTTGTCAAATCTAAAATTCAAAGGCTAGGGCCCCTCAAAGCAGCAGCCCAAATCATGGTGGAATGTTTTCTCCTAAATGCAAGCTTGCTAAGCTGAAAACCAAAAAGGGCAGCTTAGGCAAAAGTTAGAGCTGAGAAAGAGAGAGAGAGAGAGAGAGAGAGAGAGAGAGAGAGAGCTCATCCAAATCATCTTTCCTCATGTTCAAAGTTGTCAAATCATCTTCAATCAATCTGTCATCCTTCCTAACCAGAGGTTTATTCTCTAAAGGATATACAATCTTCTATGCTCTTATCCTGTAATGGGGGCATGTCTTCCCAAGAATGTCATCATCTATCAATTTGTCCTTTCCCTTAGCTCAAAGAGCTAAGGCATAATCCCTCATACATTTCTCCAGCCTATCACATCCTTATCTCTCATTTGGAAGCATGATCCCCAATTTATCTTCTTCCACTAGCCTTTTAGCTATTCCTAAGGGCTCTTTATGTCAACTAATGCAATTTACAATTAAGTGTCACTCCAAGAGTCTCTTCAATCTCAAATAACAAGAAAGCTTGACTTGCTCTTTTCCATGATTCATGCTACAAAAAGCAAAATCATACAACCTCCATGATTCTTTTCAGAAGTTTCAACCTACCTTCAAACTAAGAAGCCTTCGTTAAGAAGCACATAACCCAAAAGCCTTCGCCATGAAGCTCAAATCCAGAAGCCTTCATTAAGAAGCCCATATCCAAAAGCCTTCATCAAGAAGCCTAATCTAAAAGCCTTCATTAAAAGGCCTATATCCAGAAGCCTTCATCAAAGCCCATACCCAAAAGCCTTCATTAAGAAGCCCATATCCAAAAGCCTTCATCAAGAAGCCCATATCCAAAAGCCCTCATCAAGAAGCCTAATCCAAAAGCCTTCATTAAGAAGCCCATATCCAAAGGCCTTCATAAAAAAGCCCATATCCAAAAGCCTTCATTAAGAAGCCCATATCCAAAAGCCTTCACCATGAAGCCCACTCCTAAAAAGCCTTCACCATGAAGCCCACTCCCCAAAAGCCTTCACAATGAAGCCCACTCCCAAAAGGCCTTCATTTATGAAGCCTATGATCTCCTTTAAGGCAAAATCAGATTAAGCCTTTCAAATGGATTTCCTTCACCAGACCTACCCTCTTTAGCCAAGACCTTTCCCTACAAGGACTAATCCTTAACCGTAACTTTCAAATGGGCAAATTGGGTTGAGCCACCCATATCGGAATTCCCACATCCCTCGTCTTTCAGAGACATAACCTTTTCTAAATCTAATAGCAAGCCGAATAGATAGCTTTGATCCCAATCCTTCTAACACCAAAGCAGAACAGATAGCTTTAATCCCAGCTTTTCTAACATCAAAGCCAAGTTTTGATTATAATCCTCCTAACACCAAAGCCAAACAAATAGCTTTAATCCCAATCCTTCTAATACCAAAGCCAAACAGATAGCTTTGATCTCAAATTTTCCAACCAATAAGGCAGAACAGATAGTCTTGACCTCAATCCTCCCAACCACTAAAGCCAAACAGATAGCTTTGATCCCAATCTTCCCAAACATCAAAGTCAAATAGATAACTTTGATCATAATCTCCCCAATAGTAGGGCCGAACAGATGGCCTTGCTAAACCAATTTGAATTCCTTAGGTGGACCAAATCTCCAAATCTTTCAAAGTCTAGGCAGAACAGATAGCCTTGATTAAAATTCACCAGAGCATCTTTATCTCCAAACAATTGAAGATCACCATTCTCACATCTGAAGCCAAGGTCAAACCAATAGCCATTGACAAAACCTTGTTTATCCTATAGGCCCTCTCCCAACAAGTTCAAATCTTTAGACCATGTTTGTCCTTCTTCATAAGGTTCAGTTTGCATAAAGCATGAATGTCCTCAGACATGATAAGCATAAGCAGATATCACAAGCCCAGAGTCTGACATGGTATAACCCAGAATCTGACATGGTACAGCCTAGAATATGATATGGCAAAAGAACATACAAGCCAAAAATCTAATGTTGCAAAAGCATAAGCCCAAAGTCTGACATGGCATCTCTTCCCAGGGTTCACTGTCATCAGAATTGCCTTTTCCTTAAAGCCAATTCTGATGAGGGGGCAGCTATGAACCCTCAAATTTGCACCCCCTGATTTGGCTGCAGCTTAACACCTACTAAGAATAGGGCGCTACGCATACAGTGGTCCCGCTAGCCGGTTAGCGGGCAGGGGTCAAGGGGGCAGTGCCCCTTGCAGGGTGCGGGGCAACGCTCCATTGAAAAAATAAATTTTCTGAATCTTTCACCTCCAGTCGACCATCTTTCAGTTACGAATCCACAGGATCAAACCAAGCTCGAATCGAAACTGAAATGGGCACGAAACGGATGGAAATAGGTCAAACTACGCAAGTGGCGCGCTGTTGTCTGGGAGGCACGCTTGTCGTGCCGCCCAGAAGGAGGTATGCACTTGGTGCCACCCTGCTTTATCGTGCCACCACCTGCGGCATTGAATTGGTGCCGGCGGCCAGGCGGCATGCCTGCCGTGCCGCCCGGATGGCCAGCGGGTCTGCCGTGTCGCCCGGATGGCCGGCGCGTCTACCGTGCCGCCCATGCCGCCAACATTGCCGTCCGTACCGTCGGTCCCCCTCTGGCAGCTCTATAAATAGAAGCCTCCTCCAACCTCATTTGGCACGACTTCCAAGGCATTCCAAAGCAATTCAAGATATTTTAAAGCAATTGAGGCATATTTCAAAGCATAAATTCGTTCTTATATTCACACACTTATTGCTTCTAAATCCATATTCCAAGTTTCCTTTGAGTTCAAGCTGGAGTTGAGATCCGGAGCAAAACTCGTTCCATTCATTCGAAAGCCAAGAAAAGCAAAGGTATAATCCCTTCCCTATTTTTAAAATTCTAAATTCAGATCTAGAATTCTCTTTAGGTCTAAAATTGAAAAGATCTAAAACTTATTAATTTAAGAATCAGAATTAAGCTAATAAGCAAACCAACACATTTTTAAAACCCCTCCTTCGCAAGAAGGGAGAACTGCGTGGGGTTTGATTCCTATTCGCTAGGATACGCAGGCTACCATTCTGAAGGGCATCAACTCCAGAAATCTTTTTATCAATATTTAGTCCTTTTTTATTTTGATTTATTTGTATTAATCTTTTGTTTATGATTTTATTTTAGTTTATTTGGGAGAATGTGTGCTTTTCCTAGTACCTATAAGGGCTAGAGGAAAGATCCTCTTTATTTTATTTGTTTTGATATTGTAATAATTAAGTAGGATTTATTTTGCCTATTTATTTGTTATTGTCATTCCATCTCATCATATATATATGTTTCATCCATCATTATATCCCTGTTCATGCATACACAAGAATTCTTTTTCTAAGGGTTATTTTGCAATTTTAGCCAAACTAAAGAAAATATATTTTCTTAATTGTGTAATTACCAAAACCTGATTCTCGAGCTCTCGCCAATTGGTGCATTTTCCATTGGGATAAAATCAAAACATTTTTAGAGTCAATCAATTTGGGTTTTCTTTAATTTTCTAAATTAAAATAAGTAAATTAAAGTGGCGACTCATTTTTCAACCTTCAAAATCACAAAAATCAATTTTCTGAACTCATAGCGAGTTCCAATCGTGGAGTTTCTCCCGAAGAGCATTTCGATCCCTTGGTGGATCGGACTGGTGCTCAGGTGAGGCCTCACTGTCATTCATGAAATTAATTTTTAAAGTCAAATTAAACTTTAAAGCTAAATTTTGATTATTTAACCAAAAACCTAGTCCTCGAACTCAGTCTAGTTTGAGACTAGTGATTTTATCCATGGGTAAATTAATTGTAAATTAATGAATTAGAGTCAAATTGCGTTTTTTCTTAATATTTTCCCAACTAAATAAAATTAAGGTGGCGACTCCTAAAATCATTTCAAAATCAACCAATCTAAAGGGTTCCATTGTGAGTTTAAACCCGACTGAGCATCCCAATTCCTTCTAATGGACTAGGTCGATGCTCGGATGAGGCCTCATAGCTAGCGACTCCACTAGGCACTGGTTGCCACTTTTTTTTTTTAAATAAAAAGGAAAATAAGAGAATTACTATTTAGTTAAGGAAAAATTTTTCTAAAATAATCTCCATTAGGTTCATTAAGTATAATTTGACTTTCATGCATCACTTTGCTTGATAAAGGTTCCTTGCCTAAGCCTTAGCTTTAGGAAAACTTTTGGATGGTAAGTAGCATTGGCTTGACAACTCTCTTTGAGTATGTTGGGAGATAGTAAAAGTAATCCACCTCGCGATGAATCCCCAATCATTTCGATGGTATAACAAGCAATCAGTAATGTTGGACCCACGTAAGGCTTCTTGCCTCACATATGGTTAGGTATATCGATGCTCTAGTGGGACGGGAACCCTTAATCAAACCACCCTTCACCTTTTTGCATATAGTCACCCTAACATTGACCTTAGGTTCCATGTACCATAATAATGGAGACATTTATGCATATACCCATGAAACCTTTTTGGCACGCATCATGACATTGCTATGTATATATAATATGAGAAACTTGACAAGGTCAATCCGTAAAACCCTAAATCGGTGGTACATTACCCTAAAATAGCTCACACAGTCACCCTATCAACATGTAAACTCAGTGACCAACTATGTGAAATGAATCCTTTTCTCAACATACCTTCACATTTATGCCATTTTTTCCTTCACAATTCTGTATTCTTACCCATTTTTTCTGTCTGTTTTAAGGTACCGATGGCCAATACCTCCAGCTCTTTTGATGAAGATGTGATAAGTACTTTTTTTGCCAACCTTCCTAAGAAATAAATGAGACTTTCCAGGCCATACTCACCACAGCTCTTAAGACCTAAGCTGACACTTTCACCAATGCTCTTAACACCCAGTCTGCCACCTTTGCCAATGCTCTTGACTCCCAACGCTAGTCGATCATCAATGTGGTCAAGGAAATGACTAATGCCACTGTCACTCCCCCTCTTGCTCGTGTTAAGCCTACATCTGGCCAGGTCGGGACTAGCTATGCCCCTTACTTTTACTCCTCCCATTATCAATCTCACAAATAATGAGAAAGCACCTAAAATTCTAACCTGTCTCGGTGTGGACTTGAATGTAACCACTCCCTCCCACTATGAATCATTTTCAAAGTAGATATTTCTCTAGCATTCCCAAAGCTAAGAAATTAATGGAGAAAATTGAGGTTGTGGAAAGAATAATTAAAAACATTGAAAGGCATGAGGACATGATAAAAGTCAATTCTTTAGCTCTTTTTTCGAATGCACAGATTCCTCCAAAATTTAAGATGCCAGTCATGGATAAGTTTAATGGCATCACATGCCCTAAAACTCACCTTAAGATGTATGTGGGCACCATGAGACCCTTTAGTGCAGATAATGAGCTCCTTGCTCAGTTATTCCAACAGTCCTTGATTGGAGCCGCTGTTAAATGGTTATTAGATCTTGACCAGAATCATAAGAAGACTGGGATGACATATGAAATGCATTATCAAGCTATACCACTATAACATTGAGGTGGATGTCACCCATCGAGATTTGAAAACCATTAAATAAGGGCAAAGAGAATCCTTCACCACGTTCCTTATAGGGTGGAGGATGAAAGTGGCATAAATGGTGAACTGTCCATCTAAAATAGAGCAAATTGGAATCATTGTCAAGAATCTCCTTCTCCAATACTAAACTCATCTACAAACTCAATGCCTCCTCAACTTTAAAGCTCTCATTGCCATTGCCACCAACATCGAGGATTTGATATAATCAAGACAAACTAAGGATCAGTCCTCTAGTTTGAGGCATTACAAGAACACTAACTACACCACTAATACCACCTATTCTACCACCCAAAGAGAGGAAGGGGTAAATGTTGTCTCCTGTCATCAGTAGATGAAGTTAAAAACAAGGACCTTTTTTAAGCTAGGCATGCCCCTCAACGTCATTTATAAGAAAGCCTTAGAGGCTAATATGGTTAAGTCCATAGACCCACGACCTCCTCCAAACCCCTTGCCCAAGGGTTATAATGTTAATGAGCATAGTGATTATCATTAAGGATTAGGCCACAAAACTAACAGGCTCTGAAGCATAAAATCCAAGAGCTCAATGACAGTGAAGATATCATTGCTCCAAAATTCAAAGTCTAGCACCACCACCTATCCTTTTTTGAACCATCAAGCTCACTTGACCATCTCAAACTTCACCCAATAATCGGTATTTTGAGAAGAGTGCCAGCGCTGTTATGCCCCTATCCAAGTCTTTCAAGTATGCATTTGAGTCCTCTGAGTCTATGTCTGAGTCCAAGTCTAAGTCTCTTGAGTATATTAAATCTTTCTTTGAGTTCGAATCCATTGAGTCTGTATTTCACCTTCCAGGCATATCTTTTAATGTAACCCATGATGTTGGGATTTTAATCAGTAATAAAAAAATTTTTAAACTTTTAGCTTCAGTTTATTATTTTTTCTAATTCATCTTTAAATGGGACATATAAAAAAAGTCAAAAAAAAAAAAACAAAACAAAATGAAAAACATAAAAAAATATGAAAAAGGCAAAAGGATCAACTAATTATGGCACAGAGGAAAAATAAAAAAAAAATCACATACATTGCATTTGTATGGCACTAGTGGAAAAGCTCATAAATTGTTCTGCATGATACAAGGACATGATAGGGATGATCCAAAGCATCACCATTCACGAGATCCTGACCTACAACATAAAAAACCTGTCAAAGAGAAGCTGCGGAGAATGAAGATAGAATAGATCAAAAGGTATCATGACTAGCTGGACGCCATTGATAAAATGAGAATCGATGCTTTATACAAAATTCAAGGTCATCAATGGAGACTACTAGCACTTCAACTAGAAGGTGAGAGATAAGGATTTGCAAGAAGGAAATCTAGTTTTGGGAAAAATCGAAGCCCCTATTCATGATCCAAGAGGAAGTTCAAACTGAACTAGTTGGATAGTACATGCTCAAGAAGAACCTATCCGATGGAGTACATGCTCAAAAAGAACCTATCCGATGGAGGCACCATTTTTACGAATGAGGATAGAAGTGAGTTCTCCAATCTTGGCAACTTGGAATGATACGTCATCCGAAGATGACATCTGCATTTCATTTCTATTTTTCATGCATATGTAATCAGAATTACGTGAGCATAATTCTCCCTAAGAGAAATGACTGACTGAAAAGTGATGTAAGGGATACGTAGGTAGCCCATCTCGGGTGCGGCCTAAATCATAATATAAAATATTTTATTTGCATCACATTTTTATTTTTAATACATCATTCACTTAATTCTTTTGCCTAAAAAAAAGATTAAAAAAACAAAAAAAAGAAGAAAAAAAGAAGAAGGAAAGAATGCTCGCTAAACTGAAAATCCGAAAGGGTAGCTTAGGCAGAAATTAGAGCAAAAATAAAAGATGTCTCATTTAATAGTGATCAAATTTTACAAAATACAAACCCATCATTTTGAAATAAAGGACAATCCTTTCAATATTCTCTATAGCTTATCCTATTTCGTGTAGTCCTCTCAACTTGCAATTATTTTGGATAAAAAGCAAAAAAAGTCATTTTTGAAACCATGTCTAGCCAATCCTCCTCTACCTCCTGTAGTGCACATGTCTTATGTCCTCATCATAATCAAAGTTTGCCACACTCTCCTCAAAATAGTCACACCCCTCCTCTAGATCTCTGTAGCTCCTTCTGTTATAGCAGTAGAAGTACCAACAGAATCAGAACTACTCACCACAGCAGTATCAAAAACCCTCTCTTGAGTACCTGTAGTTCTGAAACTACTCCCAAAAATCCTCTTCTATAATCTAAAAGATGTAGTCCTCCTTTCTACCTTAACTGCAGTAGTCCTTCTCTAAACCTCCAATGTAGTGTCATCCTATCCTCAATGCAGTCACAATCTCCTTTGTCACCGCCACCACAGTTTGAGTCATTACTGCAAGTTGTGGTCTCGCACTTCTAGTAAATCCTCGAGTCTCCTTTAAAGATAGTGTCACCCCTCTATTTATACTACAGTCCTTTTGCTACTAGTGGCTCCTCCTATAGTCTCTCTTTCTTCAGCTGCATCACTCTTTATTCCCTTCAGTAAGGTAGCCTAGTACTCTTTCTCAAATAGCCAAACCATCTTTATCAATCACCTATCATACCTCTTCATGGTCCAAAGTGAAATTCCAAAATAAATAGCATGATAACTCCTTAACTAGCCATCCTAATAGCTTTGGCAATGGGAGCTATAATTTGCATAGACTCTAAGAAAGAAAAACTAGGGGCACATCCTGAGTCTACCTCATCTGCCTCAAGACCCTCATCCCCTAATGGAAGGTCATTCAAACCACACCCAATAGGCAAACCACTTGACACCCATAACCCCCAGTCATAAAAGATCTAATCATTTACCATTAGCAGTGCTAAAAATGTGTCCTCTAGCGATAAGCCACAAGTAACCATCCTATCCGATCTCTAATAGAGTCTCAATAAGGCATGTGCGTACTGAAAAGCGTGGGCCACTAACCAAAAATAATCCATCAGCCAAACTTCCATGATAACCCAAAACCTAAATCAAGCACTCACAAAGCACTCCCAACAGAAAGGGTAAGAATAGACAAATTTTTTTCACTTGTGAAAAATTGGTAAGACAGTTCATGTCTCTAAATTCTAAACAAAGCAATAAAAACTCATAAGTGTCTCTACTAACACAGCTTTAACCACAAAATGCCTCTGCTTCATCTACCACTTTGACATCACCCCAATCAACAAACTTATATTTGACTCTCAAATAGAAAACCAAGGCCATCATTTTAAGTCTTCGCCCTCTCATATCTCCCTAGTCAACAGGATCATGAAACTTCTCAAGAGTTATTCATACAATATGGCTGAGTAAAGAGTACTTTTTATGCTCTTGATACGCATTTGTATTTTTTTTTCTTCTTTCTTTTTTTTTAGTTTCCAAAATTAAAAATTAAAAAAAAATAAAAAATTGATATTTTCTTTTTCTGTGATTAATTTCTCATGCTTGCTTTTAGTGTTGTTTCAAGATGTTTTACAGGAAGCAAGAAAGTGAAATGCATATCCTGCTTTTAATTTGGAATCCACTTTTCTACAAGAGGGAGTATTTTCTTTCTTTTGGTTTGTTTCTTTGAAATTGAGGACAATGTCCATTGCAAGTTTGGGGGAGGTTTAGTTTGTTTTTTATTTTCAGTCATTTCTTTTGTGTTTTGATGAATAAATTTAATTTTTTTTTGATAAAATATGCTTATATTAAATAATTTGATGAAAGGCTAATGATTGATTATAATTGATATTTATGGACAATTTATTAAAGTATTTCAGGTTGAGCAACTATTTTGGGTAAGAAATTAACTTTTATTAAGATTATGTTTTGCTTTGCTTTGCATTATATTGATTGCATTGAATTTGTGTATGCTTACTTAGAGAGGGCTTCTACACATTTTTATCTTCATTTGCCTCACCTATCTTAGAACATGTTTTTGCAAACTTTTGAGGCGAAATTTTGAATTCATTTTGAAAGAGAGATATGATTTAGGCATTGTTTGTTTAGCTTGTTACTTGTATCTACCCTTATTTTAATTTTTTTTACCTAGTTTACCCCTTTGTGCCTTGATAATTTTAGCTTTCTTTTCTTTGTTAATTAACCTTAATTGTTATCTTTCACCCTGTTTGTGAGATAATTTTGTCAAGTTTACATTTTAATGAAGAAAAGGGAATTATTGAAGTTTTAAAAGAAAATAAGGATTTCTAATAACTGAGAGTATTATTCATTATAAAAGACCACCTTCTACTTAAAATAAGTTTGGGGGAAAGCAAGAAAATTGAACTAATAAAAGTTAGTAATTCTTGCTTGTCTTTAGAATAATGTTGTTGGCGAAAAAAAAAAAAAAAAGAAGAAGAAGAGGTGGGCTTAAAAGAAGAAAACATTGAAAAAGAATAGTGCTTAAGATGAAAAAAAGATCCTTCATTAATATAATTCCTTTATTTGAGCTATTGATTTTGTAAACTTGGCATAATTATTTTACTTTTGTTCATTTAGCCTGTTCTTTGTTTAGCCAAAATACCTTGTGTTAGCCCCATTACAAGCCTAGTCAAGACCTATTGATCTCTCTTGATTTGTGAATTCCATTAGTGGAGATTGTTTGCTTTAATATGCTTATGAGATTTGTACATCTATTTTATATCTTTTGATAGAGGCATTTAAAGATATTAGTGTGTATATGCCTATTTGAAGTGCAACAATTTCTTTGCAGTTGATTTAATGCATAGTTATTCAAGGCATAATTAAGATGAGGATTATTTTGAACCTGAGATAGAAGCTTGACTTGTAATACTATTGATATGTTGTTTGTAAATATTAATTTCTTGAGACCTTTAAAAAAAAATTCAACATAAGTATGAAGGGATTAAATTTCTTTTTTGTGGTATTTGATTATTCTCTGAAATAAATAGTTGAAAATTTAGAGTTTTATAGGTGTTTGTGGGTATCACCACTGGAAGCCCTCACGAGACTATAACTCGTCCTCTATGGGACACCTAGGGGTTTAAAGGCTTGTTGCATACGCTAAATGCAATCGTAATTTCCTACGAAAGTGGACTAGTTTAGGTTTTGAATTTTCTTTTACTTGAGGACAAGCAAAAACTTAAGTTTGGGGGTGTGATAACTCTATATTTTTAGAGTTATTTTAATTGTTTAAACTTAAATTTTAACTTAATTCTCAAGAATGCAATAATATTATTACTTATTTTTAGAAATAAATAGTTCTACAATTTATAAATAAATTATAACATATTTTAAGTATTTTTATTTTATTTTTGCAGATCAAAATGATGCAATAAAAATAATAATGCAAGCAATGATTTAAGTTTTCAATCCATGAGAAATAAATTTAATGGTTGGTGGCCAAAATTCAATGGTTGGTAGCCAACCTAACCATTTTTGAATATTGATGAAGGAATTCAATGGTTGGTGGCCAACCTAACCATCAATGTTGAATTTTTGATGTAAGAATTTTAATGGAACTTGAATTCTTCCACCAAACATGTCTATAAATACCATGCTTGGCAAAGGGAAATAGCATCAAAGAAAATCCATAAAAAAATATGTAGAGAGATTTCCATATGTTTTCTTAGAGTAGATTAGTTTTATTTTTAATTTTGATCAAGAGGAGGAGTTTTTAGAAGCTTGAGTTCATCAAAGATTGTATCCCAAAACAAGTTCTCTCTAAACTCTATTCTTGAATTTAATTATAAGTTATTATTATGTTTATTATTTTTATTGTTAATTTAATTGTTTCTTCTCTTTTAATTATGAATAGCTAAATTTATTTTTCTAGAATTTAGATGTAATCTTTTGATTTGCATATGATTATTTATATTTAATTTATTGGGTTGATTGTTGGAATTAATCTTTTATCTTAAAATTTAATGCTTGTAATTAACTGGCCATTAATTGCATGATTTAAGATATTGTGTGAAGTAGCGAGAGTGGAAGCACAATATTAGTTCATTAGGATAATTAACCTAGGGAATGTGTTGCTTAGAGATAAGAACACTCCTTTGTGATTTTTAAAAGAGATTTCCATAAAACTTAATAGGTTTGTATTAATTGCTTATGATCACGAGAGTAGACGTAAGGTTGATATGAATACACATGTTGTATCTTGAGAGAGAACACCATATAATTTAGGAAAATCTAATCATTAATTCCAGCAAAAATAATCCATCTAAAATTTATAAAGAAATCATATGTTATCAATTGATGAATTCTAAATCCTAAATCTTTAATCTTATTTTCATATTTATCATTATTTATTTACTTCAATTTCATTTTAGTTTAAAATATAAAATCTCATAATTGATTTTCTAAATAATAGAGTAATATTAAAAATTGGTACTTGACAAACCCTTCCTCGTGGGAACGATACTCACTCATCACTTTATTACTTGTAATGATCTGTGCACTTGCAGAAATCGCGCAACAAGGACCTAGGATTCATCGAATATCTAGGTAGAAACATATTTAATTCATGCTATATAAGAAAAATAGAGGAAATAAAGAAGAAGAAAAGAAGCCCAAATTATTCATGATGAATAATCTAAGACTCTTTGCTTCGATCTTTGATTCTAACTTCAAATCTAGTAGATCTTAGGTTTCCACCTTCGATTCCTGTTGCAAAACCTCTGAATTTCCTTTAAAAAGTTGGCTCTTTCTAGTAGAATTTCAAATCCTTAAAAATTTATGCTAAAATTGCTTATATACTTTGATAGAATTGCTCCCATGCCTAGCCCCACGCCTGTGAGCTTAGGCATGGGAACGTCCTGGACGCTAGCTTTTGGACAATAGCTTTTCTTCTTACTACACGGGCACTCCCACGCCCGTGAGCTTAGGCGTGGGATTGACTCCTTCATGCTTTTGCCTCTTCAAAATGCTCCATTATTCGCATCAAACTCTGTCATTTTTTTGTATTATCATCTCATGGCATGTCAAAACAAAAAGTTCCTGAAAAGAATTGAAAACCACACTAAAACAAACTCAATTTTAAGCATAAATCATGATAAACAAGGAGGTAAAATATAGGCATTCATGCACTTATCACACATAATTTTCATAACACAAAAATAAATTAATACAAAAATTTATCATACCACATTATACAAAAATAATTTGCATTATAGAAAATTAATATAAAATTTAACTATAATTTCCATTATACAAAATTAATATAAAAATAATTTTCAACACACAACAAATAAAATTATATACAAAATCAACAAAATAATACTCATTATAAATCAACAAAATTATACTCATAAATCAACAAAACCAGAAAATTATATATTATCAATCAACAAAATTATACATATAACAAAAAATTATATAAAATCTATATATACCCAAAATTATAACAGAAAATCATATTTAAACACACAAAATAATAAAAATTAAATTAAATAAATCAACAAACAAAAAATATATATTTAAACAAAACACTATAGATATTCAAATAAAAAACCCACAAATCCAAAATTACACACATATATGTACCACATAAAAAAATAATAAAAGTAAAATTAAATAAATTAACAAACAAAAGTTATATATTCAAACAAAATACTACAAATATTCAAAGAAAAACCCACAAACCCAAAATTACACACACACACACACACACACACACACACACACACACACACACACACACATATATATATATATATATATATATATATATATATATATATATATATATATATATATCCACAGAAAAAAAAATAGATAACTAAAATAATTTATATCTACTTGAGAGAGAAGAGAGCGGTGATGGAAGCCGGCGGTAGTAAATGGGAGGTGATGCAGGGAATAGAGGAGAGGAGAGGGAGAAGAACATAAGAAGAAAGGAAGAAGAAAGGAGAGGAAAAGCTCAAACTGCTGGACTATATATTTATCAATTTAAAGACCAATTAGGGACTAAATATATATTAATTTCTAATTTACTGACCGATTTAGCAACCGAATGCCATGTAGCAATCGGCAATTGATCGGTAATCCATCGGTATATCATTAAACTTTTCATATATTTTTTAATATATTTACTGACTAATTTACCAATGAACAGGTTTTGACACGTGACACTTGATCGCTAAATTAGTCGGTGATTTTTTAAAACATTCTAAATTTTTGCACTTGTCTTTTGGTATACTTTTGATCGGCAATCAATTGATAAATAACATAATTTATCAACCAATTGTTGATCGATTTGTTTTTGCAATGCCTCGTATCGATTGTTAAATTGGTTGTTGACTTTTGATGCCCACCAAAGTTCCATGCCAGATTTTTGGCTTAATGTCGGTCTATAAATTCAGTTGGTAATGCTATTATATTTTTTACATTCAACTTCAGTCGGTGGTCAATTAATAATTACTGATCGATTCTCATTGGTCAGCATTTTAGTGTTTTCTTATAGTGGAAGTCCAGCCCATCAATATCTTGTTGAGCTTAGATTGATCATATAGATTATAGATTGTTAGAGTATCTAATAAATACAATAATATTAAGTGATTAATATCGAAATAGATTCTCTAACTTTAACAACTAGCTTTTAAGGTCGGTTCTCCTAAATCTATATTAAAAATTTAACATGATATTAGAACAAGTTAGTCCTGTTTACCTAAACTTTGCTAGTTAGACCGGTTTATATGATTACCTAATTATCTTGTTAGTTGATTTGATTATTTAATTACTTTATCGGTTGGTTCGGTTTATCTAATTACTTAATTGCCTTACCTATTGATATGGTTATAGTTGTTTCTATAACTTTAAATATCCTGTTGTCATTTGAAAAGAAAGTGTTAAGAGTATATCCCACATCTAATAAATATAAAAATATCAAGTGATTAATGTAGAAATTGACTTCCAATCTTAATAGTTAATTTTTAAGCTTGGTTTTCCCAAAACAAACACATATACAAATATATATATATATATATATATATATATATATATATATATATATATATATATATATATATATATATATATATATATATATATATATAATTTTTTTTGTTACTATTATTAAAGATTATGCATAATTAGAGATATAGAAAGTTTTAAAACTTTTTATACTCACCATTTAATTTATCTTTTTTTTATAAGTTTTGAAATATTTACATAATTTTAAGTATTTAAAAAATAATTAAAAAATTGGATAATTAATACTATTTAATATGAAAGTTTAAAGGTTTTTAATTTTTCTTTTTATATAATTTTATTTGAAAAATTAAAAAAATAACAATATAAAAATAAAAAAGTAAGTAAGATGGTATAATACTTTTATTACATTACAATATATAATTATTTTCATTTTCTCTCATATTTTTCTTTTATTAAATATATTGTGGTTGATAATTTGAATTGTTATAGTAGTATAATTTGAATTGTGATTGATAAGCATTATTATTTTCACGCTTTAATTTCAAATGCTGATTTGGTTCACAAACTATATGATTATGAATTTATTTTATTTTTATATTTTTATGGATATTTTATTTGATATACAAGGTAGTTTGATTGTTGAATTATTTTCCTATAACATTGGTATTTAATGATACAATTCAATACTTAAAATTAAAATTTTAAACATTTAATTATTTTAAATTATTTGATAATACTTATCTTAAAAATTTTTAATCCAAAATTGATATTAAATACAATAAGTGATTATATTATTATATATAAAAATTAAATCCTTGTATCATTCAACATTTAAATTTTTAGGGTTTGAATTTCACTGATATTTAATGGTAAATAAATTTCTTTTTCTTTCTTTTTTTTTTTTTGAAATGCAAGATTACAATGTGTAGGAGTATAAATAAAATAGTACAATACCATAATACCATTGATATAGATACACTTTATTTAGTGAATCACATCACAAATATATAAATACTATATAAGAAAAATTGTTACATAACTTTAATAATATGAAATAAAATATCATTTAACAGTAATTAGAACAATACACTAAATTTTCAAAACATTTAATCTATGAAAAATTTTTAAAAATTATATAGTTATTATTTTGGTAAAGAATAATAAACAAATTTTCTTTGAAAATATCGAAATATAACATAGTCACGCCAACAAATGCCTATTCAACATTCCTTGAATTCTTTAACACTGTAACATAACCTTTTCTCATTTGAATGTTTGATTGGTTTTTCAATCTCAAAAACACCTTGAATTGGTGAAAGCGTGAATAATACGCACGCTGTGCTTCCCATGTTCCATTTCTTAGCGGGGAAATCCTAAACTATTATAATTATCTTTCTTTTAAATTACTATATTAGTAATATTTTAAAATTTTATATATAAACATATTTCATTATCAATGGCTTTGAAAAATTGAATATTTTTTAAAGTCATAAGCCCAGTTCATGAATAGGTTTATTTATTTAAAAAATTATTGTTAATATTTTTTTAAATTTACATATAAATATTTTATTAAATTGATGAATAAACCAAGTGTAATTATAAATTTTTATTCTTTGGAAAAAAAAATTATAAGTTTTTTTTTTTTTTTTTCCACGAAAAGGAAAGAAAACAAAACAGAGCCAATTGATACCAATTTCCCAAACAAACCCGCAAATAATTACTCTGTCTCGTGATTCCAAAACCTCTCATAAATCCTTTTCTCATTTTCTGTTTCTCTTCCTCAGCATTGCCTGTTCCTTTCTTTTTCACTATTAAATTCCAAATTTGCCTTACACTCTCCTTCTAATACCCTGTTTTTTTTTTTTCTAAAAAAAAAAACCTACATCCAAAACCAAAATTTACCAAAATGCACGCCAAGACAGACTCCGAAGGAACCAGTGTCGACACCTCATGGGCGCCGCGTTCACCACGGCGGCCGGTATACTATGTTCAAAGTCCATCAAACCACGATGTTGAGAAAATGTCATATGGGTCGAGTCCAACTGGGTCACCAGCTCATCATTACTACCATTGTTCACCTATTCATCACTCTCGTGAGTCCTCTACTTCTCGATTCTCTGCTTCTCTCAAAAACCCCAGAAGCCTTTCTGCTTGGAAGCATGTACAGATTAATCGAGATGATAATGATGATGATGAAATGGAGGATGATGATCGTGGCTATGCTCGTAATGTTAGACTCTATTTTTGTGGGTTTTTGTTCTTCATCTTGCTTTTTTCCATGTTCTGCTTGATTTTGTGGGGAGCTAGCAAAGCCTACAAGCCTGAAATTTTCGTTAAGGTGCGATTAATTTCCTTACAGTTTAGCTCTTTCTCTCTTTAATCTTGTAATTTTTTTTTATGCAAAAAAATTATTTTAGTTATAATTATTAAAAAAATTTCCGAACAAAAAAATTAATATTTTTAGATAATTATTAAATATTTTGAAGCTTTTATAACTAAAACACCTGAATTAAAGGTTTTTTTTTTTTAGTAAATTTTATATGAATTTGATGTATTAAAAATATCAAACAGATTCTGTTGTTAGGCCAGTGGCTCTAATTCCTGATTTTAAGCCTTAAATCAAGTTTAATTAATTGTGATTAGTAGAAAAGCCTACATCATAAACTATTAAAGCAAAGCAAAATGTAACTGGAAAAAGTATGTTTGCGTTGATGTGGGTTTTGGTTGAAAGCAGAACATAGTATTCGAGAACTTTAACGTACAAGCCGGGAATGATCAGACAGGAGTGCCAACAGATATGCTGTCGTTGAATTCTACGGTCAGGATTCATTACAGAAATCCCGCCACATTTTTTGCCGTTCACGTCACCTCTACACCTCTGGAACTTTACTATTACCAGCTCAAAGTCGCCTCTGGACAGGTTTGTCAATAGTCTATTTTATTTTACCCTTGTTTATGAATGTTTAGCATAAGGGTAATATTGTCATTGTAAAAAGAATAGGACAAGGGGGGTCAAAACCCAAAAGGGCCTTTTTTCTTCACAGACATAGATAAATAAATAGAAACCTTGGAAGGTGGGCCATCGAAAGGAGAGATTGAATGGCCATTGGGTGGCTTTATTGGAGTGCCTGCAAAAGACTGCAAAGACTTTACTAACTATGGTCTAGTCTCCTGCGTTATGAAACACGGTGGACCCCACTATGTTGAATTTGGTATTTTTCTTCTTTTTTTTTTTTTTCCTTTCTTGATTTTTTATATTACTCATTTTATTTTAAAATAATTATCATTTAAAATTTTTTTATTTTAATTTATCTACCATCTTAAAATTTTTAAAAATATATTTATATTTTTTTAACTTTATTTTTTATTTATTTTTTACTAAATATTTATATTTATTTATTTTAAAAAAAAATTTATTTTTTATTTTAAAATTTTTCATTTTAAAATTATGATAATTTGTATTTTAAAAAGGATTATGATAATTTTTTAATTTTTTAATTCATATCCAAAACTTTAAATTATAAATATTAAGGAAAAGAGCTTCTTTGTGCTATTATTCTTGGAACAAGTTTGACACAATACCACTTCAGTGTGTGTTTGGGGTGCATATATATATATATATATATATATATTGGAATGCCGTTATCAGTGTATTTAATGCTGTGTTAGGAAAAAAACTTTGGCGAAAAAAGAAAGAAAGGAAAAAAATCATAAAAAATGAGAAATATTTTTTTCTCTATTTTGTTTGGAAATGATGAAGAAAAAGAAGGAAAGAAATGAAATTGTTGAAATTATAATTATTATTATATCTTTAGAATATCAAGAATAAAAAAATTTAAATGTATGGATATAAATAAAAGGTCAATTTTAGGATATTTTAGAGATAATTTATTTCACTCATTTTAATATACTATAGTAGGTCATTAATAGGTAAAATATAATCTATTCTTCAAGTTGTATTACTATTAAGTGAGACCTATCTTTAATATAATTATAATGGACTTTAAGTTGAACCCTTAATATTATTATTTTTATGGGCTTATGTTACTATTTGGTAGCGGTGAATATAATTAAACCGAAACTAAAAAATTAAATCGAACCAATCGGTTTAGTTTGATTCAATTAAGTTTTTTATAGTATCGGTTTGATTTCGATTTTTATTTTAAAAAATCGAATTACATTTCAATTCAGTTCGATTATGGCAAAAAAAAAAATTTATATTATAATCGAAGCAACAGAAATTTTTTAATATATATATATATATATATATATATATATAGTTTAAATGTTTTATTATAATTATTATAGAAAATTGAGTTATTTTATTAAAAAATAAATTACTATTAATTATTTTTTGGACTTATATATATATATATAGTAAACAAATAATCAGTTACTAGATTTAATTGTTATAATTAAATTTACATTATTTAATAATTTCAAATTAACTGTAATAAATTATTTTTAAGATATCCTAGAAGTCCTCTAAATAAAATAATAAGAGAGTAAATAAGTAATTTATTATATTTTAAAATATCTTTCCACATCTTTCCCCTCCAAAAATTAAAGAAAATATTATGGCTCGAGTGATTATTTTGATTAATTTGCCATTCCTCTCTCTTTCACTTGCTCTTTTAAGTAAGGGAATATTTATTTTCCTATTCTTTCTTTCTCCGATCTTTTTATTCCCAATTTTCTCCTCTCCCAAACAAAGGACAAGTGTTCTATTTATATATATACTTCACAAGTCCTAAATAATCCATATGGTCTTTTAAATCAAATAGCCAATAATTATTTTTTAATTCTTAATTTGTTTAGAAAAAATAAATAAATTATTAAAAAGAACATAATGAAAACATTTAGAAACGTATTCGCATCGAAACGTAACAGAAAGATTTTGATAAAATTGACAGAAATTTTGAATTGTTAAAAGTTCTGCAAGGCAAAAGTAGGCATAGTCATCCAATTTTGATAAAAAGTCCGGTCTGCTTCACTCGCAATTTTATTTTTTTCACTCCCTAGAATAAAGTCTAGTTATGAGTTGTCATGGTAAGTGAAGTGATTTTTTTAGTTAATTTCAAATATTTTATGGATTAAAAGAGTTCTCAACCTGTTGTAGAAAAAAGGAAATTAGAAGAATCCTTGACCTTTTGTTTTTTTATAATTTTATTATTTTCAATTTCATTGCAATAAATTTGGTAATTGATTTTTTTTTTTTAATTTTGTAATGTCACCTTTTTATGAAAGAAAAAACAAATATTTTATTAATTGCGCTCAGCGAATGTATTTCTTAATTATTTTTTTTTTGGTACATGAAGTGTTAAGAATAAAATACTTATTTTATGCATAAAATGACTATTCTTCTTTTATATTAAATTTGTATTTTATAAATTTTTAAAAGTATTTATTCTGTATAATACATCATCACATATTTACAATTTCAATTAAAATTTGCAATTTTAAAATTGTTATTTTATTTAAAATTAAAATTAAAATTAAAAATAATTATTTGACATTAAATAATTATTCTATTTTCTGCTGAAAAAAAAAATTATATTTTCACTTCATTTCATCCAATTCATCAGTCAGCCAGCCATACTCCGAGTAAGATTTTGTATGGAATAGTGGTACCATTTATTGACCCACAACTTTGGCGTGGTTATGCACGGTGATCGGATTCTTGGATTACAATACTATCCATGGATGTGGACCCACATTTAATCAATCTCCTCACTAAATAATGATATGAATTAAAATACATAAATTTTCCTCCAATTAGTAAGACAAAATAAATAAATATAAAATATAAAATAATTACGAAAAGTACAAATACAAAAAGTAAATAAATAAATGTGATTGAATATTTATGATATGAAAACCAATCCTTTTCTCAAAAAAAATAAATAAATAAATAAATAAATCTTGAAAGTTTACCTATAAAACATTTGAAAATTTAATTACAAGCATAATTGAGCAGATATATAAATATAATAAATTATATTCACATTCTTTAATAAAAAAATTACTTTCTTCATTTTGAAAAAATTGGTCATTAAGAAAAAATTACTATTTTTAAAGTAATAATAATTTTATCATAATTTGTCAAAAAGATCTTTATTAATTGCAGTTTAAATTAGGGAAATATATTTTATGCTTGAAAAATAGAAGGGTAAATTAGTCATTTTATTATATTTTTTTTATTGGATTGTTAAATGATTACTTATTTATAAATAAAATTAATTTTTTTAATGGTCACTTTTTAAAATTAAGGGAGTATAGTTAAAACAATATTTAATAAATAATATTATTATGATGAGAGATATTATAATGAATTGCGATAATACCATGGTTATAAAAATATTATAGTTATAACTTATTATATAAATATATTAAGTTATATTCACATTCTTTAATATAAAAAAAATTATAGTTAAATAATATTTAATAAATAATATTATTATGATGAGTTATATTATAATGAATTACGATAATACTGTGGTTATAAAACTATTATGTTTTAAATCCAGTAAAAATATTATGTTTAAATGCTGTAGTTGTGGCACCTAGCAGGATCTATAATTTTTTTTTATCAACTTATTACATTATAATATTTTTGTTGTTATATCAACTCTTCCTGGTTAACAGGACTAAATATATATGTTGGTAAATTTGGCTTGACATTTCTAATATAATTGATTATAATGTATACGTTATAATTTTATTTTCCAAAAAAAAAATGTTCAAGAAAAAAAAAAAAAAAAAGCAATAGCTTCAATACTTGATATTTATGGGCCTTGACATGAATCAAATATAATGAAAATAAGAACCCCGAGTACCAGACCCAAACGCAGGTTTGAAGTTTCTTTTTCATCCAGGTCACCCACGTTCGAGTCCAGGTTTGGGAAGGGGGTCACGGACGGGTTGCCCACAACTCAACCCGACATGATTTATCCTGGTTTTTGCCATGTCCTAGTCTACGTCTAGGTCAGGTCCATCGTCTGGGTCAACTTTTCCTGGTTAACAGGACTAGGTAATAAAATTGAAATAATTACAATTATTAAATTTAAAGAAGTTAAAAATTTCCGTTGGAATTAAAAAAGTAGGCCTTTGTATATTGGAGCTCTATATTTTCCTCACTCCGGTGTTTAAACAGTAACTTATTATTTTCTTAATTTTATCTTTTTATATTTATTTTCAACTCAATTTTTTGGATGAATAACATAGATGAAGAAGTTTACTCAATCAAGGAAGAGCCAGAGGAAAGTGATAATAGTGGTGCATGCTTCACAAATTCCCCTATATGGAGGGTTACCTCTTCATGCTGATGTGAGAGAGCACATTGATAAAGTTGCTGTGCCTCTGAACCTTACCTTCGTTGTGAGGTCGAGAGCTTACATTTTGGGAAGATTGGTGAAATCCAAATTTTATGAGCGTATCAGATGTCCTATTACTTTACATGGCAACAAACTTGGCAAGCCCCTTAATTTGACATCTTCATGTGTTTACAGCTGAATGATGCACATATCTTCTTAGGTTAGACTGACAGTGGTTTTCAAATTTGCAGTTATATTTTTGCCAAAATACATTTTCTTTGTCCATTGTCTTACTAATCAAGTGTTTTAAAAGATTCGTTCTGCAGATGGATGCAGAACAGTATTTACTGCTGCTTATTTGTAATGTAAATTTTATTTTTATTTGTATCTTTTGAGTTCTGAAAAGGAAACCTATAGATGTGGTTGTTGTCTATGCTAGTTTTGCTGGGTCATTTGCAGACAATCTTGGAACTTAGTATGAATTCAAACTTGGTTAGGAAATTAGGTTATATTTTCTTTTGATGATAACCAGAATAATCTTCGCAAAAAAAACAATAGTGACTTCTATGTATGATGCAGATGAATGCTAAATATTTTAATTGCATCTACCATTTTGGATAATTGTTTCTTTGCTAATGTAGATTGAGATTTTGTCTTGACAACAAGCAAATTTCATATTTATTGAATTTGAATAAATAATATTTTATTGACATAACATTTTGAAATGGAATAACTGTCAATGTTTTGGCTCTGTTTTTAAATATTAATATCTCATAAAATCATGAATAGATAGTTATGATTGTGGTCGTGATCATGACGTTCATATAATTACTATATATACATAAACATGTGAATACTCAATAAAGTAGCTATATTACGTTTTAAGCAGCAAATGTGCTTATTGTGTTCATGGTTAAGTCATTCGCTGCTATTTCTTATTTTGATGCATGTGTTTGCTACTACTTTTTAAGCATGAAGACTTGACGAGTCGTGCAAGTGGTATAAATGGTCTTAAAGAGTTAATAAAAGAGAAGAAATTGTATTTCTATGTGTGTTTAATTACATAATGGTATTTATATATAGAACCTAACACTAGAAAATGAAAGAAAAATCAATTACAAATTAATTACAAATCAATTACATAATCTATGCCAAAAATTAAGACTATAATGTTGTGATTCCTTGAATCATGTAACACTCTCCCTCAAACTTAAGATGGTATAGTAGAAGTTAGTTTGAGCTTGCTTAGTAAATCTTAGAAGCGTGTGAGAAGATAAGTTTTGGTAAAGATATAAACTATTTGATTAACATAGGAGATAAGAAGCAGATATATAGTGCCTTGAGTAATATGATGGCGAATAAAGTGATAATTGATTTTAATGTGTTTGGTATGTTCATGGAAAACGTCATTATGAGAGATCTGTATATAAATACTATTGTAATCAAGTAATTCAGATATGGCATTAGCTAATAACTATTGTAATTAAAGTAATTCAGATGTGGTATCAATAAGAGCACGATATTTAGATTCTGTCCTGGAGCGAGCAATGACAATTTATTTTTTGCTTTGCTTAGAGATAAGAGAATTACCTAGAAAGAAATAATAACTATGAAAAAAATTTCCTTTAATATAATGAAGGATTCGAAGTACTGCAGAAAAATAGATGAGTGAGAAGCAAATATGAATTGACTAACTAGATGAACAGCATAAGAGAAATTAGGTCGTATAACAGTGAGATAAACAAGATTTCCAACAAGCTGGCGATATAAAGTAGGATCATTAAGAGGAATGCCATCTATAGGTATAAGTTTACAATTTAGTTTCAAAGGGATTGAAATAGTTTTACTGTTAGTAATGCCAACCCGAGAGAGAAGATCAGATGCATACTTAGCTTGAGAGAGGTAATAGACATCAAAATTATGAGAAACTTTAAGACCCAAAAAATAGTAGAGAGAACTTAGATCCTTCATTTCGAAATGTTGACTGAGATAATGTTGTAAGTTTGGAATACCAGATGCATCACTTTTTGTTATGATCATATCATCAACATAAAGTAACAGAAGGACAATACCATGGTCAGTTCGATGAATGAATAATGTAGAATCATGCAAACTAGAAAAAAAGCCAAATTAAGTAAGAATGGAACTAAATTTGGCAAACTAGGCCCTGAGAGCTTGTTTTAATCCATATAGAGCTCGTTGAAACTTACAGACTTTATGAGGAGAATGATAAACAGGAGAAGAATGCATATAAATTTCTTCTAACAAATCACCATGGAGGAAGGCATTTTTGGCATCCATATGAAAAAGTTGCCATTTATGGACTGCAAAAAAATAGCTAAAAGGCTACGAATAGATGTTAAACAAGCCACTGGAGTAAAAGTTTTTTCATAGTCTATACCATATTTTTTAGTATAGTTTTTTGCTACTAAGCGAGCTTTGTACTGTTCAACAGATCTATCAGAATGAGTTTTAATTTTATAAATCCATTTACAGCCAATAGAAGTCTTGTTTAGAGAAAGATCTACTAAATCCCAAGTATGAGTTTTCTCTAATGCTTGAAGTTCTTTAGTCATAGCTTGCTGCCAAAGAGGGTTAGTACTTGCCTCACGATAAGAGTGAGGCTCATAGAGGTTTTCAATAGCAAAATAGCAGTGAAAATCATTAAGATAATGAGGAGTTTCTCTTACCTGGGTGAAATGACGAAGAGTGGTGTCATGAGTGGGTGCAAGATCAACAACTGGAGCATGTTCAATAGGAGTAGGTGGGGCAAACCCAATATTGAGTGTATCAAAATCACCTGTATCAAAACTAGGGAACAACTCAATAGAGAAATCACTAAAAAACAAAGAGTTGCTATTGATAGAATGATGAAATTGAGAAAAAGAGGAGAACATGGTATTTTCCTCGAAGGTAATATGACGAGAGATGCGTAATTTATTAGAAATAAGATTTCAACAATAGTATCATTTGTGTTCTACCCCATAACCAAGAAAACAACATAAACAAACATGAAGTTCTAATTTTGTACATTTAGGAGATTGTAATAAGACAAAACAAGCATAACAAAAAAGTTTAAGAAGTGAATAGTCAGGAGTTTTACCAAACAATTTTTCAAAAGGGGATAAATTGTGAAGTACTAAGGTAGGAACTCGATTAATGGTATAGATAATAGTAAGAGTTGCTTCTCCCCAATATTTTTCTGGACAGGAGGCAGAAAAAAGAAGAGCATGAATGGAATCTAAAATATGATGATATTTGTGTTCAGCACGTCCATTTTGTTGAGAGGTGTAAGGACAAGAACATTGAACAACTATACCCTGTTGATTAAGAAAATGAAGCAAGGAAGAGTCCCGATATTCCATACAATTGTTTGTATGAAGAATTTTAATGGTATAAGAAAACTGAGTTTTAATCATATAGGGAAAGGTAATATAAATTTGTGGTAACTCAGATCGATTTTTTAAAAAATAGATCCAAGTAAATATGGAATTATCATCAATAAATAATACAAAATAATAAAAACCATTCACTGAAGAAATAGGGGAAGGCCCCTAAATGTCAGAATGAATCAAATGAAAAGGACTGTTCGAAATAGAATCACTATTATTAAAAAACAAAGCATATTGTTTTGCAAGTTGACAGTTTAAACAATTGAAAGACTCAAACTTAGTAGATCCTAACAAACCATGAGAAATTAAAGGCTGAGTTTTACTGGCTGAGGCATGACTAAGATGAAGATGCCATTGATAAATTGAAGAATTGGTTTTTGTATCAGCGGACACAAATTTCTAAGGAAGATGAAGAGATACAAGCTCAAATAATCACCCTACTCTGTGGCCCATCCTAAGAATCTATCCTATGTGTGGATCTTGTACCTGATAACCAAAAGGAGAAAAGATAACATTTAGTCTGGTTTCACATACTTGACTAATAGAGATAAAGTTAAGTGCCAAGTTAGGAATATAGTAGGTCTCAGGAAGACTAAATTTGGAGATAGTTGTATGACCAGTGTGGGCGATGTTCATTTTTGTTCCATTTGTGGTGTGGATTGGAGGTAAGAAAGAGACAGGGGTTATAGAAGATAAGAGATTAATATTGGTAGTCATATAGTTACAACATACAGAGTCAAAAAGCTAATCATAGTTACTCGAGTGACAGACATGGTAGCAGGGAAATTGGAAGAGATAACCTATTTGAATAGAGCCTCATGATCACTCATAGTGATGGTAGTAGAACCTTTAGTGGTAATAGCAGTGATAGAAGTTAATCCAGGCTTCGAGGAGTTCTTAAATTTAGAATACCCACCTTAAAGTCATGGAGGGTGAGTTGGACAATGCTTAAGAATATGACAAAGACCATGATAGTACATGCATTTTATAGTAGGACAGTTAGCAAAATTATGATCAAATTGATTACAATTGTTACAGATTTGGCTGCCAGATTTCTTATGTGGAGGTCAAGTAGTTGTAAGAGCAATTCAGAACTTAGAGTCTTGTCAAGATGGAGATGAGTTTCGTCAACTTGTATAGCCATATCCAAAGTAGGAAGAGGATTGCGATGAAGTAATGAGGCACAGACAACTTTATATTCGGCTTGAAAAATTGTAAGAACTCGAATGAGATGAAGATGATCCTCATTGATTTTGGCCTGAGATATTTGATTCCAAATTGGTTGCACCTGAGCAAGAAAATCATTCATAAGTTGACTATATTCTTGTTTGAGATTATGAAGAGTAGTCCATAACTGAAAATAGTGACTAAGTCCAATGGTTTGATATCGATTTGCCAAAAAGTCCCAAATTTCTTTTGTAGTATCAAAATAAGCAAATTGAATGTGGATAGATAGGATAGAAGTGTTGAGGAACCAAGTGATAATCTGATGATTTTTGCTATCCCAATCTTCAGGATGATCAACAAATTTGGCATCAGTTTCCTCTTGCTCTCTAGTTGGCTTAGTGATATCTCTAGTGACAATACACCAAAGCTTGCAACCAATCAAATAGCTTTTCATTCTTTGAACCTAAAGATTATAGTTAGATCCATTAAGAAATGTTGCAATTGGTTTTGCAATAACCAATTTCTGCATTTTAAAGAGTATGTAGCTAAAAAATAAAGATAGAGATAAAATCTGGAAAAACAGATGGAAAAATTGAATTCAGGAGGATGAAAACCTTTAGGAACCATTCTGATTTGTTGAAAAATTGGTTGGAAAAGGACTAAACCGGTTGATTAAAGATAGGTGAACTAGTTTGGTCAAATAGTGAACTAGGAATGTGGCGCACCGATCGAATCGCGGGTTGTGAATTGGATCACAAATCGGGTTGATAGGCATGGTCGAATCTGGACAATTGCTGATGTCAGCACCAAGCAACAGGATTTTCTGACGACTTGTGAGGGTGTGTTCGGCGTCCGTTGAGGTTTTGACGAGTTGTGTTGGAGTCGCTAAAAAAAGAGGAGCAGAATGGTGTAGTAAAATCACAAAGTTGATGCTAGAAAATTAATGAAGAACTAGACAGGAAATATTTGTGTAAGACCAAGGTTTTGCAGATCAACAGATAAGAAAAAATATCATAACCCAATGGGAAAAATATTCAAAAGGGCTCTGATACCATAATAGAAGAGAAGGAATTGTATTTCTATGTGTGTTCAATTGTACATTATACAATGGTATTTATATACAGAACCTAACACTAGAAAAGAAAAGGAAAATCAATTACAAATTAATTACAAATCAATTACATAATCCATGCCAAAAATCAAGGCTATAATGTTGTGATTCCTTGAATCACGTTAACAAGAGTTAAGCATGTGTCTCATGCTAGATGATTATAGTTTTAAAAAAGCAACTTGGTGGCTAAGTACATGCTTGAAGATGTGAGGTTTTTGTGGTAAGTTTTTCTTATGAGTTGATACTAAAATTTAATTTATCTAAAATTTGAAGAATCCCCACATAAAAAAAAAAAAAGGTCAAAAATAGTTAATGTTGCATTATTTGAAATCTTCATTTTATTTTTGACAACAAAAGTAGTGAAATAATTGTATTAAACTAAGTTGTTTTCAAGATTGTGAAGTTATAAATTTGAAAGATGGAGTTAAATTAAAAAAAAACAAAAAAGGATTTTGGATGGGACATATAACATTTCTTAACAAACAAAAAAAGAAAAAGTAAAGCCAACTACACAGCCCATGGGAATTACTAAGCAGTGAAGCAAGTACTGACTAATAGCATATGCATTCTTGAAATAGTTAAAGGTAGAAACATATAAAAAAAAAAAAAATACACACACATATGTAGCAAAACTCATCCATTTTACTTGTCCTTATCAATCGTCAATCTTATGACAGTTAGACATTTCTCCTTAATCTTCTTAAGAATTCCTTTCTTTTCCTTTGGATCGCCTTCCGGAAAATGACTGAAAGGAGAGTTGATTAATTGATTGATTAAAACAAATTAATTACCAAGTTGTTAATTAGATTATGATATGAATTTCAAGTATATTAAACTTGAGACCCAATTATCTTTACACTTGGAAGCAACTCCTTGGAAAGCTAAACCAGGTTTTCCCCAAGTTCACAACACAAATCCAACCAGTTATAGAGCACCTTGGAATATGGATCACCTTTGGATGATGATCTTCGCGACACAATACCAACTTGTGAAAGAGAACCTTGGAATAAATATGCACAAAGTAATTAGCTTTGATTGTATGAACTTGATTCAAGCACGAATCAAAACCAAGAGATCACACTCTTAAGAAAACTAAATTTTATTGATCAAAACTTAACTTAATTTTACATGAATAGTTGAGTTTATATAGAGGCTCAACCTAAATTAGAATCAGCTAAGGACTAGGAAATCTTCCAATATAAGGATTAAAGATTCCTAATTAGAAACTAATTCCTAAATAATAACTAAGTTAGAACTGAATTCTAAAACAAGTTAGGAATCCTTCCTATACAAGAGAAGCTATTTCCTAACTAGAAACTGAAATCTAATTAATTAAACTATAAAATTCGGATGGGCCTTTGACCTAACTTAAAATAGGTCCAAAACTAATTAAAACATGAAAATAAAGAAGTTTAAACAACTCTTGGGTTGTATACATAACATAGGTAGCCCAAACACTAAATAAAATATGATAAATTGAATTTAAAAAGCCCAAATGTGGAGAGTCTAATTTGAATGAAGAATGGCAGCCTTGTAAACACTTGAATAGATTAGGCCCAAGCAAATAGGAATGTAATTTGGCTTCTTTATCTTGACATTGGGTTTGAATAGATTGATTAAGCCTTTAAAGTTTTCTTAAATACAATTGGATCCATATGCAAAGCTCATGATCCAAATAGCCTTGATTGATTTATAGGAAACTTCATACAACCTTATTTTCTTCTTGAATGATCCATCAATCATGCACGATGGTTGTATTGCATGTCTTTGTAAGCTATTTTGATAGAAATGACAACCTTGAAGAACCTTCTTGAAATCTCTATCATGCATATATTTATGATCTTCTTAGAAGGTATATGGATTCTCATCAGGTCAGGTTTTAATTAATAAGCAAATTTATTATTTCAATTGATTATTAATTTGTTAACTCGGTCATATTATAATTAACATGCATCAATTGAAATGACTAACTAAGGAGAATGGGACAAAAAGGAAAGGGATAATGCAAAGAATCCTTAAGGGGCGAAATCAACAAAGCAACAAAATAATATAAAAGAAACATCACAACAATAGAGGAAAAAAAATAAAAAGAAATGAAAACTACAAAACAAGAAAAAAAAAGAGAAAAAAAGAGTTAAAGAAGAATACGTTGTGGGGACAAGGCTTAGGGACGTAGGGTGGATAGAGCAAACAACTAGATCACAATTTTACCTTCTCGGTTTGGCAGAACGACAGCCCTCAAATTGTGACTCAGATGGTGTTTTTGGAAAACTTTCTCAAACTGATTTGAGGAAAGCAACCTTAAAACGATGACCCCAACAAAACAAAACCTTAAACTGAAGTGCTCATTCCTTTTAGACCAAGCTAAAAAATAACTACGTACTTTGAACTCTAAAGGTTTGATTAAGCAATGTTGAGTGTGGAAATGAGTTAGGGGATTAGTTTATATAAGATGAAGGCTAGACGTGAAAAAGCTGAATTTTCAATGTAGGATCGCAAAATGAAATAATGACTGCATATAGGCCCTGTAGCACCGTACATGGCCTGTGCGATCACCAAATTGCAACTGCACATGCCTATGCGATCATTGCATAGGCCTATATGGTCATCGGTCTGGGCTCTACAATCATGGGCCCTAAGTCTGCTAGTTCAACTATTTTTTATTATTCTTAACCCATTTTAGCTTCCTAGACTTGGGAACCAACTTTAGGAGTTAGTATAACATAGGAAGGTGTAGTTTTAAGGGCTCACACTAACATGCAATTATTACCTAAATAAGTTAGGCTACACTATAAAAATCAAAAAAGGATGATGGAGAATTAGAATAAAGTTGCTGAAGAATAGGCTAAAGCCCTAAAGGTATAATTTTCATACTAGCTAACTTAGCAGAAAAAGTAAATTCTATCATGGAGCAAAGTGTGGGCTAGAATGCTACATCAAGGCCTATAAACTAGAATATTAGAAAAGAGTAGAGAGGTCAATCTTCTACTAGCTCTCAAAAGGGGAATAGCAACCAAGGCATTGTGGCTTCCCAAATGCTTCATGATGGAAGGTATCTTCCACTCCATAGGAAGGAAGAGAATGTTATCCCAAGAGGTACTCCACTTAATGGATGCCACAATGGCATACTAGGAGCTCATTAACAAGTGTTTTCTAATATGGATCTAATTAACTAATCCATGATGTATGAATCCAATGATGTGTTACCTTTTTAAGGAGGCCTAAGGGGATTTTAGGGGCATTGCTCTTCGAGACAATAAAGGAAATCAAAACTTCCCTCTTAGATAGGTTTTTCCAACACCTTAAATGGACAAAGATACATTGAGAGAAGCTATGCAAGAGTTGTATGGTCCTAGTCTAAGATTGGTAGGTAGACCAAGATTCTACAAGCCTTATCTAGAAGCTATTGACAGGGAGAATCCTTATCTAAGAGGATATAGAATCCCTGATTTTTCTTTATTCTCAAGAGAAATGGCTAGTCAACTTTAGAGCATGTGGCTAGGTTTACTAAACAATATGGTGAACTAGCTAATTTTAAAAACTTTGCTAAATTTAAGCTTAGGTTATTTCCCAATTCTCTAATAGGTATGCATTCACTTAGTATGCCACTTTGCCTAGTAACTCTATTATGAATTGGTAGGAGATGGAGATGCAGTTCCACACACAATTCTTCACAGCTAAGCTAAAAGTTTGCATTGCAGAGCTGTCAAGAGTAACTCAAAGAGTAAGACAATCTACTAACTAGTACATAACAAGATTTAGAAAATAAGGAATCGTTGCAAGATTTATCTCCTTGAAATTGAATTTGTAAAGATGGCTTAGAGGGAACTCAACATTGAGCCTCATAAGAAATTTCATGGCATGCAGTTTTAGGATTTTTATGAGTTAGCAACAAAGGTAATGGAGTATGAAGAACTCTTAAGTGAAGAAAATCACAAGAAGAGATCTAGCATGGGAACCTTCTACCAAGAGTTGAATAAGGAAGTCACAATGGTGGACTTGTCCATTAATGGATCTTGTGTATGCCCTTTTTTGATTAAAAAAAAATTCTAGATGCATGGAAAAAGACACATGCAACTAGTGCTACCCCTCAATATACTTTTAAAGTGTTAAAAATAGAGGAGATCTTTGATTTCTTGCTCAAAAAATTTTATCAAGCTACCTTCAGACAACAAATTACCATCTAAGGAGGAATTGAGGGGGAAGGATTACTATAAATGCCATAATTCTTTCAATCATATACTAACAATTGTTGGTCTTTTAGGAACTTGGTCTAAGACATGGTTAATAAGGGAATTTAGAAGTTCCCTGAAAAGAAGGAGACTATGTTGATAGATGAGGACCCTTTTCCCCCTATGGCACTCATCAATGCAACTACTTTTATGTGGCCTCACTTAAGCATTGGCTTGACTTGCTAGAGGAGGATTAGAATGCTCATTCGGGTTTAGACTTATGATGGAACCCTTGGTTTCAGATGGGTTGATTTTTGAAAATATTTTGGGATTTGCCATCTGAATTTTATTTTAAATGGGAAATATTAAGGAAAAAACTCAAAATTAACTCAATTTCATTAATCTTTGATTGATTTACCTGAGGATAAAATCACTAATCTTTGAAACTAAAGAGGATTCGGGGACAAGGTTCTTGGTTTTAATAATCTCGATTTTGCTCGTAAGTTTAATTTAGCTTGGAAAATTAATTTCATGGATGTCAAGTATTAAATGAAAATTATAAAATGAAAATAAAATGCATGAATATGGCATAATGAGTGCATGGAAGAAATTAAAGAGCTAATAAATAAAACATCCACAAATTAAGGAGAGTGTTTCCTTTAGTCCTTATGGATTTCTAGGGGAGTCACATAATCACTCCTTAATTTCAATAATTAAAATTAACTAATTACATTAATTAAAGGTGGAATCTCTTGCCCTTATAGGTACTATGAAGACCATAATTTACCTTACAAATATAACAAACAAATAAATAATCACATTGGTAAATAAAAGGAGAAGGAGATTAATTTGGATTTGGATTTAAATTCCGAATGTGCCTACGTACCCTATTAAATAGATATCAAAATCCACATAATTCACTCCATGATGAAGTGGAGGGGTTCACAGATTGATTAGATTAATTTTGATTTTGGGGTTTGGATTGATGAAAATACCTTTGTTTTTGACGATTGAGATGGATGGAGTGTTTTTGCCAGACTGGAGGATTAGGTTGATTGATGGATTAATTAATTAATTAATGTGACGAAATGGATGAAAGAATTAATTAAAATGATTAATTAATTAGGATGATGGGTAGATTAAAGAAAAGATTAATTTGATTTTGAAAAGTAATTAATTAATTAATTAAAAAGATTAATTAATTAATTGACTGATTAATTTTTTTAAAAAAAGGAGAATTAGTTAATTAAAAGGATTAATTAACTTAGATTAGGGTGAAGTAATTAAATAAATAAAAGGATTAATTAATTAATTAAAGAGAGTGATTGGAGAGAGAAGAAGAAATGAGCAAATAGATATCTATTGACAAATGCTCAAAAGGTGAAGAAAATGAAGGATTTGAAGGCCTATTTATAGGCAAAGTGAAACACCCTGAATTTTCATTTATTTTATAAAATTCTATTTTCGTACGGAAATATATTATTTTATTATTTTTCTTATTAAAGTAAGAATTGGAATTATATTTTATTAACTTATAAATATTCATATTATTTGAGTATGTATTATTAATGGTAAATTTATTACAATATTATATATGTATATTATTATGATAATGTTAATGTGGATTTTTGGAGAATTGTATTTTGGATTATATTTTTGAGTATTAATAAAAGTATTAATTAATATTATAAGTTTAATTATAGTATTTTAATCAGAAGTTTGGATTTCCATTATAATTACTATTATTATGAATAAATTGTATTAATTGAATTATTATTATCGTCCACAGTATTATTGTTATATATATAGAAGTTTATGTTGTAAATTGTTATTATTATTATTATTATTATTATGATCATTAGAATTGTTATTAATATTATTACTATTATTATTAGTATTATTATTATTATTAGTGATATTATTATTATTACTATTATTATTAGTATTATTATTATTAGTGATATTATTATTATGAATATTATTATTAGTATTATTATTAGTATTATTATTATTATTATTAGTATATATATATAAGAAGGGTGTCGGCTGCCTGCAGGGAGAGGCAGCCGAGAGAGAGAGAGAGAGAGAGAGAGAGAGAGGAAGAGGGAACTATCTACCGTCGGACCGCCGTCCGGTCACCGGAAGACGACACGCGCCGAACAGGGAGGTTCCTGAGGTGCTGACCAAGCCATCCACCAAAAATTGCCGCCGTCAGCCTTCTCCATCCGCCGCACGCGCCGCCGCAATGTCCACTGGCAGAAACTTCTTAGCTAAATTTTGGCCAGTTCTGACGTCCGTTCAAGGTGATTTTTGTACCACCGGACTCCTCTTTCTCTAAGCTTTAATTTGGTATATAAATTACTAATTTTGGATGATGTTGATTTAGACCGAACTCTGGTGATCGACCGGACTGCCGACGCAGGTTCCGACGAACCAGAAGAAACAAATTGTATTTTTGGATTCTACGTGTTGAGACGAGTCCGTTGGTAGTGAGTTTGTGACGATTGGTTAATGTTCACATTTTTCGGTGAGCATTGTTTATCGTATTGCGTGACAAGAGTTTATTCTAGTTAAGTGAGTTGTTCCTGTTCTAATCTTATCGTTGTTATCCAGAGTCAATGTCTCTCGCTTCTGTCGTCAAGGTCGCCCTTCCGAGGGATGCCAGTTGGAAGCGTCGTAAGTTAGGTGAGTGATACTCACTAATGTGTTAATCTGTTTTCATTTCATATGCATTGCTGTGTGTATATATATGTATATTATGCACTACTACTGCATATATAAGCATGTAACATTTGACTGTGAATGATGAATTGATATTCTGTATTTTGTGCCATACTATGGTTGTGGTTGATGGATGGAGGTCGGGAGGATACAGTACCACTTAGGATTATGGATTTGTTATGGTTATGATTTGGATTATGATGAGATTCAGAAGATGAGCTATGACTGATGGATGCCGGCCGGGCCTGCTCATCGCCAGGGCTGCTGTCAGTCGGGTCAGGGCTGCGTGGTACAGACCAGTGACGGCCGGGCCCCTTGGACATAAGAGACAGATTATTGGAATCAGAGAGCCATAGTAGGGGGATCGGCTCCCCATATTGAGTATTGAGTATTAGTGTGGTACTGTGGACCATACCCCATCCCTGCTTGATTGGATGATTTGTCTGTTTTTGTGGCATAGTGCATAGCATGTGCATTAGAAATCTATCTGTAGGATACCAGTTTAATATATTAGCTGGTATCATTCACTGAGTCGAATGCTCATTCCCGTTCATCTTGTTGCTTTCAGGTCAGGGAATGAGCTGGGAAGGAATTGTAATTGAGTAGACTGCCAATTTTCCCTCGGCAGTGATTTGTATTCATGAGATATTAAGAATGTATATAATAGAAGTACATTTGTAATTATGACTCTAGAACTCCGCAATGTTACACTTTGTAATTGAGATTGGTGTATTATTTCAGTTATGTATTCTAAACAACTGTAATCTTTTGGTTAAGCAGAACCTTCCTGTAATTTATTATTTTGCTGGAATATATGGAATAAATGATGTTGGGCCAATTTGATAGTTGTGTTATGTTGTGAATCTTTTGATTCTGCTTTCCTTATTTGGGCCCATAGCCCTTTTCTATTGGGCTTTTCAGTTGTGTGTTTTGGTCTTTTTGTCTTGTGGTTTGGGTTAGGCTTACTACGGGCACTGGTAGCCACGTGCATGTCCCGTGTCTTAGTGCCGGTCACGTGCCTTCGGGTTGGGGCGTGACAAACTTGGTATCAGAGCTTAATGCTTATTTGTTAAGGTTTAATACAGTTGTTAATTATCAGTTAGAAAGTATAAGAGATGTGGTAATGTCAATGACATCTTTGTTTTTCTTGATTATTAGAGCATCAGGTCTGGAGATTTCTTTTGCTAGTATTCTGTTGTACGGGGAGTACTCTAGTATCTAAAAGATAAGATAAGCCATAGCTTGCCCCATTTCTGTTTATCCTGTGAAATGATATGATTATTTTCAGCCACATGTAATTGAACATTTGTCATTCTAGATAGGGTTAAAGGGCTGTAGTTGTTTGATTGGTTTCATCAGTTATATCCAGACAAGACTTTGTTATTAGCTAAACCAATTTTCGAGAAAAGTTACTGTAGTTTTGTCGGTAAGGAAGTTGAGTCATTATTTATTGGAGACAGGTGTTAGGCAACTCACCATCTAGTTCTAACTTTCTCCCTCAGTTGAAATTTTTTTTTTCTCTTGACCTAATAGTTATTCCTTCCATTTATCACCTTACTTTATGGCATCTTCTTCATCTTCCTCTCCCCCTGGACCTGATCCTTTTCTTTACCAAAGCCTTCCCCCAGAGATCCGAAGCAATATTTCTGAAAGAGCCCTTAAGAATTTGGCCTCTGAACAGATCTTTAAGTATCAAACATGCCTCATTCGAAAGTATGGCTCTCGGTTTGTGAAGAAACTAACTATCCACCCTAACTATCCTTTTCTGAGGCCATATGCTTTCATGGATATGACAGTGGATTCATTTTGGATATGGCCTAAAGAATTCCTTTGCTTTCTGTGGTATTTCCTTTATCTCTATCATATTGCTATAGAAATTCAGCCCTTCCATTTTCTGAGGTATATCTAGTGTTTGGATGGCAATAATGCAGCTAACCCGCATTTGGTTACTTTCTTGCGTTGGTTTAACCCTTTGGACCAATGGATGAGATTTCATATCACGAGTTTGGGCAAGTCTTTTTGGACAGATGGTCTTACTGTTCGAACTATGCTGGTTTTTCATCGTCCTTATACAGCTATAAGCGATCTTTTAGGCACTCGTCTGGTCGTGAATCCTCAAGTTCTTATCTATAAGTCCTGTTACTTTTCATTCTATAAGGATGTCTTTGATTATTCCGATGAGATTACTACCTTTCAGCACTTTATGTGCGAGAAGAATAATGCTCCTTTGCGTGAGATGTGGCCCCCTAGTGAACCTGATGCTCCATGGTGGGATTTTTCTCCTGAGTATTGTTGTGAGATTAATAATGCTCTGGATGATTAGGATCAAAATTGTCTTAAGGAATTGTACCGAAGAGATGGCCCTCAACCCATAGTGCCTAATGATGATAAGTTTGACCCCACTAATCACATTTGGACTCACCTTATGGAGCCTTCTTCAGACTCTACTGAATTTGATGAGACAGCCTTCTTCAGCCAGTATGATGAAGATGATGATGATGATGACGTTATGAATTTGTCTCCCTCGCATGAGCCTATCAAGAAGTGATAGGTTAAGAAATTTGTTGTGGATGTTAGTGGTAATTATGGTGTGAGACCTGCTAGGTTTCTAGGGTCCTGGATTTGTCTAAGTATATTTTCTTCTTTGCCTTGTTGTAATGGAATGATTTTCTTTTCATTTTGGTTGTGATGTGCGGAGGCATGTTGAGGCAGTTAACGGGACTAGAGACACTTCTTCAGTAGGTTGTATAATCCTAGGTGTTGTACCCCTTTTCTGTATAAGTTATGTTTAATATTGTATGTAAGAATATTAAGTTTGGGTGTATTTTTATATAATTCTTAATGACTGTGATGATTTAGGAGTTCATAGATTTAAGTGAAATTAATTTGTTGATCATCAGGTTTATTAAGTTGGGATATTCTATTGAAATAGAACAAAAATTATGATATAGTTTTAGTTTAGAAATTAAGAAATGTAAGAAATTGAATTTAAGGATCCCCGAGAACTTAATCCAGTAGGGTATAAAATGACTTTATTCAAAATTTTAATGATTTGGAAATAGAATGTTTTAAATAAAGTTAAAGATGATAATTGATTTTCAAGTATGATTTTAATACTAGTTTTGAGAATTTATTATTTTAGAACTCTGTACTCGTGTCCAGTGTATGTGTCTGTTTGCATTCATTGAGTCAGGCACCATAAAGTTATAAGTCATTATTCATTCATTGTCTCCTTCATGGATCATTACATTAAGGTTGCATATTGTGTAGCATCCCTGGACACAGTACCTTGAGCTCTAAAATAAAAGTGAAAATGTTTTAATTATTACGAATGATTTTAACTAGTTTTACAAATTTAAACAAGTTTGGATACACCTACAGTGAATTGAAGTTCTCGGAAAAAGATAATGTTTTGAGATATTAGATTCTATATTATATTGTGGAAAGGATTAAGGATTAAGTATTGATTTTATTAAGGAAAAGAATTTTATTATATCATATAATAGAGTTACTATTTGAGTATATTCATGAGATATATATGTTGAGTTGAGATCAAAATGGAATGGCATCGATTAAGAAAGACATAAATCCTACATGGAGATTTTATTAAGTGTCTGTAAGAATAATGAAATTATTGATTTTATGTGGATAAATAGAAAGGTTAGGAATATGAAAGATCATAAGATGTTGATGGAAAATTCGAAATAAGATAATGTTATGGGTTAAATGTATATGGTTGGACGACAATAACTGTTTAAGCTTGGATGTTAAAGTATTTTATAGATAGAGAATAAGTCTTGAATAAATTGTGAATTACTGGTTAGTATACTACTTATGGTGTAAAATATGTTTAGAGTTAATAGAATTTCTTGATGACTCCGTTAACTTAAGGGATGTTGAAGCGAATGGTAAAATTATTGGTTTTGTATATTTATTAGTAAGTATGCATATATACTGATAGGTACCATTTTTGGCTGTCCTGGAGGGAGGAAACCCTTGACAAAGGTGATATATTGAGGGAATTAGTTAAAGCAAATAAGAATGGAAAGCATCTATTAAGTATTGATATATTTTATGTGATGAAATGCTTAAGGAAATTACTCTCGGAGTTATTGTCATAATTAAATATTATAAGAGTTATAAGTTTAATGAGATATTAGACATAAGAATATTTATCAAGATTATTATAGATTAAGTAATAATTATTAGTCTGGAAATGAATTATGAAATATTAAGAGTCTTATTAACTTAGAATTATCTGTTGGATTCTTATCTGGTTGATGTAACAAATAGTAAATAGAAGTGAAATGTTAGGCATTAATATTAGCTTTAGTATTGATAAGGGCTTAAAGATAAGATATGTTTAAGGTTATGATTGATTGAATGTGAAATCAAGGATTGTGTTAGTGTTAGCTGTGATTAAACCAGGGCATAGAAATAAGGAATGGTTAGCTTTTTGCTCTAAGGTTTAATAGGTTGGATATGGGTGTTAGAATAATTTTTGTTGGAGGATTAGTTATATAGTTTAGTGTCTTGTTGAAGTTGTTGGTTATGTTACCTTGCCTATGGGTTCGGTTTTGTGTATCAGAGTGCGCAGTGGAAGTGTGATGGAGAAGTCATTATAAGGTATGGTATTTGAAAATTCGAGGACGAATTTTCTTAAGGGGGGAAGATTGAAACACCCTGAATTTTCATTTATTTTATAAAATTCTATTTTCGTACGGAAATATATTATTTTATTATTTTTCTTATTAAAGTAAGAATTGGAATTATATTTTATTAAATTATAAATATTCATATTATTTGAGTATGTATTATTAATGGTAAATTTATTACAATATTATATATGTATATTATTATGATAGTGTTAATGTGGATTTTTGGAGAATTGTATTTTGGATTATATTTTTGAGTATTAATAAAAGTATTAATTAATATTATAAGTTTAATTATAGTATTTTAATCAGAAGTTTGGATTTCCATTATAATTACTATTATTATGAATAAATTGTATTAATTGAATTATTATTATCGTCCACAGTATTATTGTTATATATATAGAAGTTTATGTTGTAAATTGTTATTATTATTATTATTATTATTATTATGATCATTAGAATTGTTATTAATATTATTACTATTATTATTAGTATTATTATTATTATTAGTGATATTATTATTAGTATTATTATTATTAGTGATATTATTATTATGAATATTATTATTAGTATTATTATTAGTATTATTATTATTATTATTAGTATATATATATAAGAAGGGTGTCGGCTGCCTGTAGGGAGAGGCAGCCAAGAGAGAGAGAGAGAGAGAGAGAGAGAGAGAGAGAGAGAGAGAGAGGAAGAGGGAACTGTCTGCCGTCGGACTGCCGTCCGGTCACCGGAAGACGACACGCGCCGGACAGGAAGGTTCCTGAGATGCTGACCAAGCCGTCCACTGAAAATCGCCGCCGTCAGCCTTCTCCATCCGTCGCACGCGCCGCCGCAATGTCCGCCGGCAGAAACTTTCGAGCTAAATTTCGGCCAGTTCCGACGTCTGTTCAAGGTGATTTTTGTACCACCGGACTCCTCTTTCTCTAAGCTTTAATTTGGTATATAAATTACTAATTTTGGATGATGTTGATTTTGACCGAACTCCGGTGATCGACCAGACTGCCGACGCAGGTTTCGACGAACCAGAAGAAACAAATTGTATTTTTGGATTCTACGTGTTGAGACGAGTCCATTGGTAGTGAGTTTGTGACGATTGGTTAATGTTCACGTTTTTCGATGAGCATTATTTATCGTATTGCGTGACAAGAGTTTATTCTAGTTAAGTGAGTTGTTCCTGTTCTAATCTTATCGTTGTTATCCAGAGTCAATGTCTCTAGCTTCTGTCGTCAAGGTCGCCCTTCCGAGGGATGCTAGTTGGAAGCGTCGTAAGTTAGGTGAGTGATACTCACTAATGTGTTAACCTGTTTTCATTTCATATGCATTGCTGTGTGTATATATATGTATATTATGCACTACTACTGCATATATAAGCATGTAACATTTGACTGTGAATGATGAATTGATATTCTGTATTTTGTGCCATACTATGGTTGTGGTTGATGGATGGAGGTCGGGAGGATACAGTACCACTTAGGATTATGGATTTGTTATGGTTATGATTTGGATTATGATGAGATTCAGAAGATGAGCTATGACTGATGGATGCCGGCCGGGCCTGCTCATCGCCAGGGCTGCTATCAGTCGGGTCAGGGCTGCGTGGTACAGACCAGTGACGGCCGGGCCCCTTGGACATAAGAGATAGATTATTGGATTCAAAGAGCCATAGTAGGGGGATCGGCTCCCCATATTGAGTATTGAGTATTAGTGTGGTACTGTGAACCATACCCCATCCCTGCTTGATTGGATGATTTGTCTGTTTTTGTGGCATAGTGCATAGCATGTGCATTAGAAATCTATCTGTAGGATACCAGTTTAATATATTAGCTGGTATCATTCACTAAGTCGAATGCTCATTCCCGTTCATCTTGTTGCTTTCAGATCAGGGAATGAGCTGGGAAGGAATTGTAATTGAGTAGACTGCCAATTTTCCCTCGGCAGTGTTTTGTATTCATGAGATATTAAGAATGTATATAATAGAAGTACATTTATAATTATGACTCTAGAACTCCGCAATGTTACACTTTGTAATTGAGATTGGTGTATTATTTCAGTTATGTATTCTAAACAACTGTAATCTTTTGGTTAAGCAGAACCTTCCTGTAATTTATTATTTTGCTAGAATATATGGAATAAATGATGTTGGGCCAATTTGATAGTTGTGTTATGTTGTGAATCTTTTGGTTCTGCTTTCCTTATTTGGGCCCATAGCCCTTTTCTATTGGGCTTTTCAGTTGTGTGTTTTGGGCTTTTTGTCTTGTGGTTTGGGTTAGGCTTACTACGGGCACTGGTAGCCACGTGCATGTCCCGTGTCCTAGTGCCGGTCACGTGCCTTCGGGTTGGGGCGTGACACAAAGGTAGTATGTGAAATTACTAAAAAGGTATGGCTGAAAAGTGCCGAAAAAGTTAGGTTGGAGGGGCATTTTTGAAATTTCAGAGCAATCCACCGAGGAGGTAGGCGAATCTGCTGGTAGCTTTGCCAGATCCACCGAACTACTTGGTGGATTTCTATCGGATTGTCAGTGGATTTTGCTTGATTTATCAATGAATTCACTGACGGTGCATCTACCTAGTTCCCAAGTAGAAGTTGTCTGCTGGTCGGTAGCAATTCGCCAGATTGGCTGGAGGGTGGATTCTGTAACTTTTCATTTTTTGTGACTTTTCAGTCAGTTTTCAGATTTTCAATTTCAAAAAAATTACAAGTTAATGTCGATTGGCTTGGAATTAATTTTATAAGACAAGGACAGTCAGTCTGAAGAGGAATCCAGTCAGTTTTAAGAACATAATGTTTGTTAAAGGGAGTTTGATCTAAGTAAGAAAAGTGTTAGTGTCTAAAAATTAAGTATGCTTATACTAATATGCATAAAAGCCTATTTTTTTCTCTGAAGGCACTACCTCCCACTCTTCTGCAAGGGCCACTGCTCCCTTAACCCCTGCCAACTAACCGGTTAGTGGGACCGTTATGTTGGCTTTGCGTAGTACACTAATCTCATCAAGTTTCAAGCTGCGGCCGCATCATATGGGTGTAAAATTGAGGGTTCACAACTTTTGACCTGAGGACCTTCCTTAATTTGAAAGTAGAAAAAAAAAAAAAAAAAGGAGAAAGGAAGTAGAAGTCAAGCCTAGGAAAGTGTATCAAAAGTATGGATTCCTAAGAAGGCTTTAATGGATTTCTATGAAGAGAGCTCCTATAAGATTTCCGAGAGTTCAATATGTACCTCAGAAGCATGTTATTCTTGCACCGATATTCCAAAGGAACCAACCAAGATTCATTACATCTCTTATTATGTTGCCAAGTAATCAATAGCACAGGGTTTAGCATAAAAAGTTTCCTTAACCATTGACCAAAACTTAGAAAAGGAGGTTATAGAGACAAAGGTCTACAGAAAGATGGAAGAAAGAGGTAGAGATTTAGGCAATAAAGGAAGCATCCAAGTCTAAGTTTTATAGGAAAGCTATAGAAGACGCAAGTTTCATGATGATGAGGATGATCGCTTATCCTTTATAAAGGAGTTCTAAGGAAGCTCTTCAGGAGGATAAAGATGTAGAATCTATAGTGGAGGGGACTTTGTGATTGGAAGAATTCCCATCCCTTTTGGTTGTGTTACAACCTCTATCACTCTATCTTTTAGCTTTAAGTCAAAAGAACCTAAAAAAGAGGATGTGATTGAGATCATAAGGGAAAAGAAGGAATATCAACGTACAACACCTATTGAAGAATAGGGAAGGAGTAGCATCATCATTCAAGCTACTAATCCAAACAAACCAAAAAGAGTCATCTTTGACAAACTATCTATGGAAATGACCAAACACATTATGCCACTGTACATGATAGGTCATATGAATGGGAGACTAGTGACCAGGGTGCTCGTGGATAATGGGTTGGTGGTAAATGTACTGTCACTCAGAATATTAAGTGCTTTGGAAAAAGTAGAAGATGACTTAATAGTGACAGAGGTGTCTATAATTGCATTCATAGGGGAGGTAACTAAGACACTTGGAGTTTTACCTATTGAAATAAATATTGGTAGTAAAACATCATTATCTTTATTTTTTATTGTTAATTCATCTGCAAGCTATAATGTTTTACTAGGGAGATATTGGATACATGTCAACTAGTTTGTACCATCTTCCTTTCATCAATTTTTACTATTTTAGAAAGGTGATGATGTAGAAGTTATGTGAGAAGACAGATAACCTTTCTCAGTTTGCAATGATTCAGTTGAGGCTAGATATTATGATATGAGTTTTGGCCCAATCAAAGTTCATAAGAAGGAATAAGAAAGGAGATCCAAATTCTATCTATGTTCCCAAGGAAGAAATTGCTCAACAAGCCATGACTCTCCTCAAACCTATTGCCATATGCCATATAGGTTAATGTCTCAATCAATTATAGAGGAGATCCCATGATTGATTACACCAATTATGAGTTGGTGGCAACTGCAGCCGCGGTATTCAAGATGTATGTGCAACAAACTTTTAACATACTAGAGTTAGAGGAATTCCAGAATATTAATGGAGTAGAGATTATTTTTTAAGAGGAATCAATAGAAGAAGTTCAGCTTTATGATTTCAAAGAAGAGCATGCAAATTGGAAGATGTGCAGCATTAAGTACATGACCTTATAGAGGATATTAATTTGGGCATGCTAGAAGAATAGTGCATTGTTGCCTAAAGACTTGAAATCTAGAATTATAAAATTCCTCCAGGAGTTTAAAGATTGTTTTGTGTGGAGTTATGTGGAAATGCCTGGGCTAAGCAAGAGCTTAGTTAAGCATTGCTTACCCATCAGGTCTCATTTTTCCCATCCCAGCAGCTAGCAAGAAAGATGTCCAAAGAGATTAAACTAAAGGTTAGAGAAGAAATTGAGAAGCTTTTAAAAGCTGGCTTCATGAGGCCTATAAGGTATGTTTAATGGTTGTCTAACATAGTGCCTATGATGAGGAAAAAATGGAAAGCTACATATGTGTATGGATTTATAAATACTTAAATGTTGTTACACCAAAGGATATATATGTCATGCTTATTGTAGACATGTTAGTACATGCTGCAGCCAAGAATGAACCCTTTACATTCACTTATGGGTTTTCATATTGTAATTAAATATTGATTGCTATTGATTATGTGAATAAAATTGCTTTTAAGTGTCTTGGGTCAATAAGGACTTTTGAATGGCTTGTCATGCCTTTTAGGTTAAAAAATGTAGGTGCCACTACCAAAGGGCAATGAATGCCATCTTTCATGATATGATAGGCTGTCACATGGAAATCTACATTGACGATATTATGGTGAAATCAAGGATGGCTAGAGATCATATAGAGCACTTGAGAAAAAGTTTTCAAAGGATGGGGGAACACAATCTAAAGCTTAATCCATTAAAGTGTGCATTTGGGGTCCAGGAAAGGAATATTTTAGGTTTCCTAGTACACTAGAGAGGAATGAAAGAGGATAAAAACAAGGCTAAAGCAATCATTGAGGTTAAGGCTCCATAGAATAAGAAGCAGCTTCAGAGGTTTTTAGGTAAGGTAAATTGTCTGAGAAGATTTATTTCTAACCTTGCAAGAATTATTGAAGCTCAAAGAGGTGGAGGAGTTTATATGGGAGGAAAGACATTAGATGGCGTTCAACAGAATCAAAGACTATTTATCTAAGCCTTATGTGTTGATACCTCTAAAAGAAGGAGTTCCCCTTAAGCTATATATTTTGGCCGCACATAAATTTATAGGTTGCGTTTTAGCTTAGAACAACCATGGAGGACATAAGCAAGCAATATAAGTAGGACTTTGCTACCTACAAAAATTAAATACTCCCCAATTAAGAAGTTGTTTTTGCACTTTACTTTGTCTGTAGCAAGTTGAGACATTACTTAATCAAGTTTAGAGTATATATGGTGTCTCAAACTGACCTAATGAAGTATATGCTGAAAAAACATTTGATAACAAAGAGGATTGGTAAGTGGTCCCTAGCTTTAACTAAATTTACACTCATTTATTTTCCTCAAAAATCTATGAAAGGGCAGGTATTAGCAGATTTTCTAGCAAACCATCTGTCCCTTGATGTTCAAGAAACCAGAGATCGAGAATTGCAGATATATGGGATTGAGACTAAACCTTAGGTTCTAAGATTTGATGGATCTACAACTAAAGATTCAGTTAGAGCAGAAGTGGTGCTTCGCCTAGTGGGGAAAAAATAGCTTTGTCATTCAAATTAAGTTTTGAGTACATCAACAACCAAGCTAAGTATGAAGCACTTGTAATTAGTTTGGAGATGCTGCAAGAGTTGGGAGCTATGGAGGTCCTGATAATTGGTAACTCATAATTTGTTTTAAAATAGTTGTAAGGAGAATATAAATGTAATAGTTTACTATTGGCTCCCTATTATATATCAGCTACTCAAATACTAAAATCATTAAAATGGTGTCTTTCTTATATATCCCTAAAGAAGCAAATTAGGAGGCTGATGAATTAGCCCGAATTACCTTTGATTAAAAATGAGCAAAGAATTAACACATAAAATGATTGTGATTGAAAAGAGAATGCATCTATCAATCATAAAAAGAGGTATTATTATTGATTGTTTGAATGCAAGGATTAATATGAAAGATGATTGGAGGAATGAATTAGTAAAGTATTTGGATTGCCCAGGGAGAAGAACTCCATTCAAGATAAAGATGAGAGCCTAGAATTTCATGCTTTGGGAAGGTGAATTATATAAGAAAGGCTTTAACGGACTCCTATTGAGGTGCCCTGGACTTGTAGATGCAATGAAAGTTATAAAGCAAGTGAATGAAGGAATGTATAGTGCTTATCAAGCTAAAATTAAAATGAAATGACTTATATAGATACATGGCTATTATTGGCATCGATCCTAAAAGACTGCATCAATTATGCCAAAAGGTGTCAGCAGTGCCAAAAGTATGGATGTATTAAAAGAGTACTAGCTACAGAGCTCTATTAAATCATAAAACCTTGACCATTCAAAGGGTAGACTATTAACTTAATAGGGAAAATCCATCTAGCATCATCTAAGGGTTATAGCTTTATTATTGTTGCTACTGCCTATTTCTCATAAAGCAGACATATGGTCTATCTGAATCACATACCTAGGAAATAGAAGGGTCGCTCTAGTAAAGAGAAAATGATGGAGTATCAGTCGAAAGTTAATCAATAGGATATAATCAAAAGGGTAAAGGCTATTATAAAATTACCTCAGTGGCAAGAACAGATCTAGAAGGGGAAACCTGTGGAGTCCTAAGCAGATGTAATAAAACATGAGAATTCAGTAAGAAAGGCAATAAGAAGAAGTCTCTGGGAAAGAAATAAAAATGAATGCTGGAATATTTACCAAAGCCAAGTCATGATCGCTTGATGAAAGAGGAGTCTTAGACACAGTTTTGGAGAGAGATGAGTAGGTCCAAATGAAGTAGAAGAAGAATCTAGATCCATGAACAAAGCTGCAAAGAGAAAAAAAAAGGTACTTATTATTGAATACAACTTCTATTTTACTTAAAATTTCTTAATTAGGTGTTAGATTTTCACACAAAGTAGGCTATTTGCAAGTCCTATAGCCATAGTGTAATTTAGTACCTTGATATGCTAAGAAAAAATTAGTTATAGTCAATGATTTAAGGATCCAAGCACTAAAATGAAGGACATTAAAATTTATCTCTTTTATTGGTTCCTTAGCATTTAAACCCAATGCACTCATAAACACCAAAATCTGTTGAGTCCGAAATACCCTTATAATTTTAGGCCAAGCTACAAAATGGATCCACTCATAGCATATTCATGAGAAAACTACAAAAACTATTAGTTCATTAGGATTATGCTTAAGAGAATCAAGAGTGCACATATGATATTTGTTGGTTTTTTTACTGTATAAGTGAAAAAATAATGAGCAAAACCAAGTGGAACTTATAGAAAAATAAGTTTTGGCAAAAATACCTAATGCCAAAATAATTTCAAGATTTAGGTTGGCCACAAAAATTGGTGTAAAACACAAAGCATTAAGAGAACCAACAAGACATGGAGAAAATGTAGAATCTAGGTGATTTTGCAATAAATATTGATGCTCCATTGGCCATTGGGCCAAGAATAGTTCAAAATGCATACAAACCTAGTTTTTAAGATTAGATCTCCAAGAATCATGCACAAAAGTTCAAGTTCCTAGTATATCCCATAACCATAGCCTATCCATTATACATATTCAATCACCCTTAGTCCAAATTTTCATTATTAATAATAACTCTAAACCAGCAAATTCTAATCGTAATGTTGAACCATATTAATATTTAGGCTAAGATCCATATATTTAAGGCTATGTTTTTTATATAGATGCATCACTGGCAAAAAAAAAAAAAAAGGCCGTAGTCTAATTTCATCATATTTATGTTGGTCTAAGTCTAAGTTTCATACTTATGTGCATGTTTCTTATGAATTCATAAAAGATAAAAGCCAACATATAGCTATTTGACTTAGGCTTCGATTTTCAAGGTTAAGAACAATGATTTTTACACCTAAAATCATCAAATAATTGTTCAAGCCTTATTCTCTAGCATTTGTTTATTCACAATTTGTACAAAGGCATTTTGTAAAATTTCCAAAGGCCAAATATGACCATAACAATGTCATCATATATCATAATTTAGATTGAAAATTCCAATTTATTACAAACCTAAGTTTTTCAAATTTTGGTTTGTCAGTATGGTTTTAAATAGGTAGTTTGTGTCAAAGGCCAACTTATGGCTATGCTCCGTTCCAAATATCTAACTCGATGCTCAAGAGGTAGGAAAATGGTGAATTAAAAGCCTAGAGAGCCAAGAGGGCGAAGAGGGTGACGTGTCAAGGTCTAAACTAAGTTACAGTTATTTTTGGTAGGCACAACCTAATTTGAGCATTCAAGAAGGGTACTCAACTTAAAATGATATAGGCCAATATATGGCTACCTTTTCATCACACTTTAGGCTAGAGATTCAAGGCCCAAAGGAATAGTGAATGGACTTACTATTTGTTAATTTTCCCATGGTTCCAAGAGAATGTCCCATATTTGCAATTTTTTCTTATGAAATTAAATAGGCTAAAAGTTCAAAAGTAGCCATTTAATTTCATATTTTCTAATTTTTCAAGCTCAAAAATCCAAAGCCTAAAATATTTTCAATCGCAAAAATTCAAGCTTCAAAGCCTAAATCAAATTGCTTCTTGTTCTCATAGTACTCAAATGCATAAAGGGACAAAATCAAAAGTATTCATCAAGCAATCATGCCAAGTTACCAGTTTTTCTGGATTTGTGTTTCAATACCAATGGCCGAATGGCCATTTCATGACCAAGGTTTGTCAAAAACTTAGGTTATCTTTGGCTATGATTTTTACAAGCCAAAAAAAAAAAATGCATGCAAGCCATCTTTGAAAATGCTTATTCTTAAATTAGATTTTTCCTAAACTACCATAGTTTAAATAACACACTCCATTATCTAAATTCACAATTACATCATCAGAAAATTATAATCACTGAGACTTATTAAAAAATCCAAAAATCAATGTGTGCAATAAATCAAAGATTCAAAGTTTACCTTTTTGAGTCTTTTCCTATGATAAACTTGGATGATTTGGTGAAGCATTCTTGAAGAAGGAGAAGAGTTTCTTATTGATAATGGTTTTTCTTTAAAGGGATGGAGGTGGCATTGGTTGAATTTCCCAGAACCAAAGCTTGGAACCACTTGGAAATCAATTCAAAAAGCATTAATTGATGATTCAAATCCAAGAAAATCACAAAGAAACAACTTACTTGGTGAAGTGGTGAGGTCCGAACCTACAGTTGGATCTAGTGACTTTGGTAGTAAGGAAGATTGGCTGTTAAATGGTTAGGAGGCATTAACGATGCTAAAACTCGCCATGAATAGGCCGCTCGTGACAAGAGGAGCGGTTGTGTCTTAGCACGATGAAGAAGAAGTAGCAAGAATTGCCACTGCTAGCTGTGAGATGGGTGTGACGGTAATGCAAGATGGAAGAGGCATGCAATTGCTAGGTTCACCAAAAGAAATGGGTGTTGCTTGAATTGATGGCACCAGGAAGGGAGAGTGATGATCTGTAGACGATGGCGGCAAGGAAAGAGCACCAACAGGCTTAGGAGTTAGTTGGATTTTGTGAAAATTCCAAGGGTAAAGATTTTGAAAGGATTTTATGGTGAATTAGAAATTTGAAAAGGTTTCAAATGGAGGAATGAAGTAAATGGGCTTTGAATAGGAGGGGGAAGATGAAACATTGGTAGTTTGAATAAATGATTTTTTTAAAAGGAGTAAATGGAAGGACTAGAGTTGCTAACTATGGGGGAACTAGAAAAATTTGAATTTTGGTGATTCTCTAATTCTCTAATAAACTCCAGTTCCATTCTTTTGTTCTCTCTTTTCCACCACCACTCATCACATACAGAGAATTGGATTTTGGGCCTAGGCATGGTGAATAATGAAAAAGAATTGAGGGAGTTAGTTTTTATATATAGTTTTGGGCCTTTAGACTAAAACATATATAAGACAGGGACTTGTTTGCACTGAAAATTTGCAGCCCATTAAAGCCTATACATTTTGGCTAGTTTATGAGCCTAATCCATTTATCAACCCACCTATTATAAATTTATTTATTTATTGAATAAATTAATTTGTAGCCAAAATGGGAGTGGGAGTCATGACTAATAGGTAGTCATGAATAGATAGCTAAAGAACCAGAGAAACAGAACATGCAATTGAGATATTTTAGGGAGTAATAATAGAAGTAACGGTCTCAACACCAATGAGCAAATTAGTAGTTTAGTGGGTAGTTACAAGAAAAGGAGTAGAATACAAAAGGCAAGAATTAATGGAAAAAAGGGACACAGAAAAATCTACACATAACTACCCAAACTACAGAAAATTCAAAGCAAATCTCAGCATTTACAATTTCATCAATTTCCTTTATTCAAACACCAAAGTTGCTCAGTTTTCCTATTTACTTCATTGTCAATATTTCCATCACATGATTTGTGTTTATATTTGTAGCTTGATTAATGCAATTCAATTTCAATTTTAGTTCAACTCTATTGTTTATATTGTCAGCTTACTTAATTTTTCATTAGCCTTATAATCAAATTAGCTATTGCATTGTTCAATTCAAGGGAATTGTAGCAAAGAACCTTGAGGATCTACAATCATTTTGATTTTAGAAGTCTTAAGGGCATAAGAAATCAATGGTTCAAGTACCTTACATGCATGGCATGCTCACAAAACAAAAATTCCACCAACACTCATTGAATATAATTATTGATATTTATACAACATAATTAATATAAGGTTCATTAAATTTTAATTAATGAAAATTAGTAATATAATGTGGATTAAATTTTAATAATACTAAGATATAACAATATATTACAATTACACATTTTAAATTCACAATATCTATGTTTTAGAAAAAAAAACTTTTAATATATGTTATGATTAATTAAAGAGTAATGATAATAAAAAGTATAATGTATTAGTATGTAAGTCCAGTAATATTATCACTTTAATTGTAACTATATTCATGTCATACTAATCTAAAAATTTTATTAGTATTATATAATCTAATATTCTAAACTTTAAAAATATTTTTTTTTTATTAATTAACATCTTTGTGATACATTATCAATAAAAACGTATTTGCAATAGGCTAATAGTTTGTGTAAAAAGTTAGAAAGTAGTTGTAAGAAATTATGTATTAACTTTAAGTAGTACACAAGTTAAGATTAAAATTATTTGAATTAAGTAAAATACCAATATAGTTATATTTATATTATGTTAATAGAGTTTTTACGGCAATTCATCCAAAAATAATTGCGAATAATCATTAATTTATTAATATAATAATTCCCAATTTAATTTTAGTGTTGGATCAATGAATTGGAATATAGTGAGAATCTCTAAATCTTCATGTTGTATTAGATTAGATTGTATTATATATATTGAAATATCTAATTCCTGAATTATATTGTCTTGAAGTTTTTGAGACAATACAATGCAAAAAATTTTTACTTCGATTATGGTTTCAGTTCTACTCAAACCTAAATATCTGAAGTTTGGCTAATTTTAAATCTATTCTTAAAATCTAAAACATCATAGGCGATATATATATATATATATATATCAAATGGATTGAGATAATTATTGGAAATTAAAAAATTATTAATTAATTCCCTATAGCTAAATTAAACCCCTTTTTAATTGAGTATTTAAATTTTCTAATTATATAATTCCTTTCCTTATGTAATCATTTTTCAAATAAGCCTAGAATCATCTTGTATATAAAGAATAGCTTTGCACCTTTTAGATCATCAAGATAAGAAGAACATTTCATTCTTACATCTGTTTCATTTTCTCTTCAAGTATCAGAGCAGGCTGATCCAAACCCATAATTCATTATTTTCTTCTTGTTCTTGATTATTCTCAAACCTTATATTTTTTAAGTTCTATCATGGCTAGTCAATAACTCAAAACTAGGCATTCAAACATTTCATCAAAGCTATAGCCTAATATCCATAAAACTTTCTTTCTTAAACCTTCTTTTATGGAGATCTCAAGTCCTTCCTCTAATAAGTAGCATGGGATTGATCCATCATATAGAGAAGAAAGTTGACATTGATGGTCAAAATGATTATTGGAAGAATAATGATGGACTTCTAACCACATGGCTACTGTTTTTAATGAAAGAAGAGGTTCTTGTGAAACTTTATGGAATGGAGAATGCCTTCAAGGTGTGGGAATCCCTTGAAGAACAATTGCTGCCAAACACTTTGGAGTAAGAAATGCTTGACAAACTAGCTGCAATCCTTGACCAAAGGTAATTCATCTTTGGAAGAATATTTAACAAAATTTAAAACTATTTGTGACTCCCTTGTAGCTGTCAAGAAAATTTTAGAGGATACAAGTAAGTTTTTCCAACTTGCTCAAGGTCTCATATAAAAGTATAGAGATTTTTGGATAATAAAGCCATCTAAAGCTCCCTATCCCACATTTCATCAGTTTGTTCTTTCACTTCAAAGTCATGAACAAATGATAATACACGAAGAAGAGGAGCGGAAAAAGGAGTATGCTCGAAGTGAATAAACTTTCCTTGGGCAAAGAGGACATGGAAGAAATCATGGAGGTCGATTTAACTCAAGAGGACAAGGCTATAACTACAATAATGAATGTCGCTATAATAGAAATGATCAATTCTTTGTTGGGCATACTAGAAACAAAAATGTAAGCACACCAAAATCTGTAAATCATAATGAAGCCAAACCTCAAAATTAAGGTAATATTGTGTGACAAATTTGTAACAAGGCTAACCATATTGCCTTAGATTGTTGGAGTATATTTGATTATTCTTATCAAAACATGGATGCAGCACAAGCAGTTGCGGCATTGACCATTAATGATGAAGAAAAAGACACAACACTTTATGCTATTTCCGGTGCTTCTGCTCATATGGTAAATGATCCTGGTAAGATTACAAAACTCACTCCTTATACTGGACATGACGTTATCTATGTAGGAAATGGTGAGGCTTTAGAAATATCTCACATAAAGGAAGCAAAATTAAATATACACAATGGAGCATTAGATCTTAAAAGGTTTTCATAGTGCCAGAAATAAAGAAAAATATGTTATCTGTAAGTAAATTAACATATGATTATCATTGCACTATTGAATTTTCACCATTTGATTTTATTATGAAAAACCAGGCCAAAAAAATAATAGCTAGAGGCTACAAGAAAAGGGGTCTCTATGTTATAGAAGGAGATGTCTTTCAAGCCTTAACAACTATACAAGCCAACAAAGCATCTATCAAGACTTGGGCAAACCCAAACAAAATCATTTAAACTTCTTCATGAAAAGAATTTTATTTTTGTTTCTAGTTAGGAAAATTTCCAAATGTTTATAGTAGCTGCCAAATAGGCAAAAACTGTAAATTATCTTTTAAGTTATCAAATAAAATTGTCCTATTTCCTCTTTAAAATATTCATTGTGATTTGTTAGGCCTAGGCCCTATTGTTTTCTAATCAAGGGTTCAAATACTATGTTGTTTTCATAAATGATTCTTCTATGTTTTCTTGGTTATATCCCTGAAAAATCATTTTTTTTTCATTTTTTCATAAAATTTCAAAAAATGGTGAAAAATCATTTGATTAAAAAATAAAAATTTTTCAGAGTAATGGAGGAGGTGAATTTTCCTCAAATGAATTCAAAAGTCATCTAGAAAATTGTGAAATCCTTCATTTCATTTTTTGTCCTAGAACTCCATGTAAACCCTCAAAATTGCACCTCCGATCAACTGTTTTTTAGTTACGAACCCATAGAATCAAACTGGGCTCAAATTGGATTAGAAACGGACCAGAAACAGCCAAAATAGTGCAAAATTAGGTTGAATCGGCGGATCTACAGCACGCCAGGCATGCATTGCATTAGACGGAATGCCCAGTATGCCAGTGGTGGGCATCTAGCATGCTACTAGTACTGCCGTGACGGCCAACATGCCGTCGCTGCCTTCGGTACCCCTTCATTTGCTCTATAAATTAAGCCTTCATTTCAGCCTTTTGACATGAATTTTAAGGTAGAAAAACTCCTATATTACTCTAATTTTTGTACTAAAATTCTATTTGAAATTTGATACTAAAATATGTCATTTTGAATTCTTTATTTGGCTAACTTTTCGCTGTTTAAGGTTCAACTTCAGGGTTCCAAACCCAAGGTAGAGCTTAGATCCAGAGCTAAACTCATTCCGTTTATCCGAAAATCAAGAAAAGCAAAGGTATAATTCCTTTTTTCCATTTTTAAAAATTCTAAATTTAAATCTAGAATTCTCTCTATCCTATCTTTCTTTAGGTCTAAAATAGAAAATATCTAAAATTTATTAATTTAAAAATCAGAGTTAAATTAATAAACAAACCAACATTTTTTTCCTAATGCCTCCTTCACAAGAAGGAAGAATTGCATAGGATTTGATTCCTATTCAATAGGATATGCAAGCTGCCATTTTGTAAGGCATCAACTCCAAAATCTTTTTGATAACATTTTCCGTGTTACTTTAATTTATTTGTATTCATGTTTTATTTCTAATTCTGTATTAACTTAGTTGAGGAATGTGTGCTTTTCCTAGTACTCATAATGGCTAGAGGAAAGATCCTCTTTATTTTACTTCGTTTTGGTTTTATAATAATTAAGTAGGATTTATTCTTTGCTTATTTATTTACAATTGTCATTTCATTTCATTATTATCTATAACTATTTTATTCATCATGTTACTCCTATTCATACATATATAAAAATTGCCTTTTTAAGAGTTATTTTGCAACTTTTAGCCAAACTAAGGAAAATCATATTTTCTTAATTATGTAATTATCAAAACCTAATCCCCGAGCCCTTTTTGGTCACTTATGGATTAGTGCTTTTCCATTGGGATAAATCAAAATTTTTTTTTTGGAGTCAATCAGTTTGGGTTTTTCTTTAATTTTCTTAATCAAAAAAAGTAAACTAAATTGGTGACTCCCTTTTACAAATAACAAATTGCAAAATCCAATTTTCTAAACTCACAGCTAGTTCCAATCATCGAAGAGCATTTCGATTTTCCTAAGAGAATCAGATCGGTGCTCAAGCGAGACCTCACACTCCTGAACAAAATAGTGTAGCTGAACAAAAGAATCGTAACATAGCATAAATGGACCTTACATTACTCTATCATGCCAACTTTGCACTTACCCTATGAATAGGTTGCCTTCTTCTACCTTAAAAAGGGACAATCCTTTTCATAAATTATTTGGTGAACAACCTAACTATAGTTTTCTCAAAAGCTTTGGTTGTAGCATTACCTATATCTTTGAGAATCAGGCAAACACAAATTTACCAAGAAGACTTTTCCATACATTTTCATTGGACACAATCCTGATCATAAAGGATATCATTGTCTAAATCCTTAAACTAAACAAGTTTATATTTCTCATCATGTAGTTTTTGATGAAACCTACTTCCCTTACACTAACATCTCTTCAAATATGTTAAATCCACAAGATCTTAAGTTTTCATTTTTTAAGGAAATGGAACCATGGCTGACTAATCCCAAGCCATCAAGAATACCAGTCAAATGATCACCAAACGAACTAATTAGTTCTGACAAAGACAACACTCACACAGACAACCCAACACTCAATGTGTAAGCTTTAACTCAATTAATTGGCCATACTACAAATCAGTCAACTAGCAATATAGTTTTAGAACTAGTTAACTTGAATCTCGACCACTCCACCAAAGCCATTACACAACCTCAGTCTCCAATCGTAGATCTTAAATTAATTTCACATCCAATCTCTAACTCACTAAGTCTTAAAGATAGTCATCCTGAATCAAGGATAACATCTCCTTCTCCTTATATAAATAATAACACTATCACCTTAAGATGTACCACTCAATCTCATATTCTTCTTTGTACCTTTAAGATTATTGCCTTATTACTATGCACTTGAATCCAACTTAAGAACTAAGTCTTCGCCAATACTTGACCTTTGTAACCATCAAAGATCCTAAGGCTGAAGCCAAATCATATAAATCAACTCTCAAAATTCCTCACTAGAAGCAAGCCATGGAGGAAGAAATTCAAGCACTTCATCAGAATAATACTTGGGATCTTGTCCATAGACCCATAAATGACAACATTGTAACATCCAAATAGGTCTTCTATACAAAGCTAAAAGAAAATGGGGAAATCAATCGCTATAAAGCAAGACTTGTCGCACATGGCTACATTCAAATTCCAAGAGTTGATTATAAAGAAACATTTACTTCTGTGGTAAAGCACACCATAATTTGATTTGTTCTATGATAACTTGAAATTAGCAAGGTTCAAACATAGTAGCCAAATTAAGAAATCTCTAAAACAAATCTCAAAAACCTAAAACCTAAATTCTAAAGTTACAAGTTTGAGCAAATAATTCCCCAGAGACCAAAAGTTAAAGAAAAGTAGATTTATAAGGATTTTTCTTTTAGGTGCTTGACTACTCACTTGACTTTTCACTGACTATGCATTGCAATTCATGTTTTCTTTTTAATTACTTAAGGAGCCCGACTTGTTTAAACCATCATACTAGCCTTTTTACGCAAATGCAAACACTTGTGGTGCCGGCATCCGGTTACTCAACTAGAATCACACATTCAAATGGCTACTAGCACTATTCATATTCTCAATCCCATGTGTTTAAAGAGTCAATAATAGCGGAATATATAAACATTTTCAAAGCTCTTTTGCATAATTTTTTTTTTATATATATACTTATGTTTTTTTTTTCAAGAAAAATAGTCAAGCTACCTAAGGTATTAAGCATTTCTACAAAACTAAAACAAAAGTAACAGTGGAATAAAATAGGCTCAAAAAGTGTAACTAAAGTTTCAAATTTCAAGCAAAAAGATTTGCAAAAATTTAATTTCCTAATCATGACCACCACATTCAATCCACACTGCAACAAGTCATTATCATAACAAAATTAGACCAATTAATCATTAGAGAGAGTTAATTTCAAATCAAACTATCACCACAATTCAATTTACTCAATCGCAAGATTCAATAAAAGATAAGGCACAATAATATAGCTCTCCCCCACACTTAAGTAACACATTGTCCCCAATGTGTTATAAACAAGAAAAATGAAAAGTAAAAGAGAGCATTAACTACCCTGAAATGATATACCACATGAATCATACTGGTGCTCCTTCCAGTGAGAATGTGCCATGATCAATATTTCTGCATAGAGAAAAATTAAACTACAACCAAAGTAAGATCCATTCAAAGTAAAATAAAAACAAAAGAAAACAAAAATAAAATAAAAGGAAAAACTAAAATAGACCATCAATGGGTTGCCTCCCGTTTAGCCCTTCTTTAACGTCGTATTAGCTGGACGTTATCGTTATTCATCTTCCACCAATGGCTCAAAGGTTTCTTTGTGCTGTCTACCTCCATAAACTAAGATAAAGAAGAATATGCAAAGGTTGTGGCCTGTGCATAGCCTTCTTGCAGCAAGAATAATTATTTTTTATTCTTCATGGCTTGCAAACTTAAGCGTGCCAGGTTTAGAACCATCATCAAACAATGTTACCCATATACTAAATGCAGGGATTTCAGCTTTGGCACTAAAGAAAGCATGTACATGGCCAATGGTAGCCACCTCTTGCAATTTCTGGATGCTCCACCCAAATTCACTAACCTTTTGCTTTAACACATCCACAAAACAGATTTCCCTCTCCAAAGAAAATTTAGAGACTACAAGTATTGGCCACATACTTGATTCTCTAACAAATATGCACTTAAAGAAAGTTGGCAAGGGTGTAAGATTAGTTGTGGCTAGGTGTTCATTTGATGGAAATTGGGGTAAAGGAAGGGTGGTTATTGGGGTTGTGGGTGATTTATTTCTGTTCTCTTCAAAAGATGGGAAGGCTAGAAAAATAGGGGAGGTGTGATTGTCAGCATGCATAGCTTCCCCCTCCATGTTCTTCCATATCTCACTATCATTAAAAGAGAGTTCTTCAACACTTGACTCTAATCCATTCATGTCCCATTGCTGGGTTTGGGTTACTCACTTAAGTAATCATCCTCATCAACTTCTTTGTGTAGCATTCCTAAATTTGCTTGACCATTCTCGTCTTCTTCATTTTCATCATCCTAAAACCAATTGATGGCAGTGGTCTCTATTTGCTCTTTCGAAATGGCTTTGGTTTTGCTAGGCAAATTGCCTTCAGGTCTCTCACTTAGCAGTCTCAAAATTTGCCGAGCAAAATTCTCTAGATTGTGAAGAGAAGTCTGTTGGTGTTCCAGAGCTGTCTCGATGCTTTGAAATCTTTTCTCTGTAGCTTCCACTAAAGTCACAAACATCTCTTCCAAACTCTGCTCCTCTTGTGCATGCTTGTTATCCTCTAATGTAGTGTCCATTTTAAATTGAGTTGGGAAGCCAACTACTAATGCCTCATTTCTTTTGTCCAATTCCCTAACCCAATTCTTTGTAAACGCCGTGAATCTTTCTAATGCAAGCTTAAGGGATGACTTCTCTATTGGTGCTTCCCATCCATATTCCTCTGGGAAATCAGTGTGATAGATGTACCCATGATTGTGATATTGATGTCCCTAGTATCCCCATTCTATATTCTAGTAAATGTTCTAGTCCTCATAGTTTCGATCAGCTATGGAGAGATTTTTCTTTTTCTCTTTTTTCTTTCTAGTAACACAAACTTAAAACAAAACAAAAATGTAAAATAATAAAAAACAAATAAAATAGTAAAAACAAAAACAAATACGAAAAGATAAAGATAAAAACTAGATCAATAATCTCTATTAATATTGCTAATATTATAAAACTATCCCCGGCAATGGCGCCAAAAACTTGATATGTCGAAATGCACACTAACAAACTGCAAGTGCACAGGTCGTTATCAAGTAATAAAGTAGTGAGTATGAGTATCATCTCCATGAGGATAGTATATAAGTATTAGCGCAAACTTTAACTATTGTCTAGTGAATAATCAAGATAAAGATTAATTAAACTAAGCTAAATAAACTAAGTTAACCTAAGAAAGCAAGTAAATGATATTGATGGAAATAATCTAGGCAAAGCTAATCTAAATATAAATCCCCTTAGTTGCTTATGCATATCAAACAATGGATTGAATTGGACTCTCACTAAAATAGATAAAAACCTTTCTCATGTGATTAAATCCTTAACTTCCTAAGTATTATAGGAGAATCTCTTCTCAACCTATAATCAAATAGGAGCAGCATTAAGTTTAAGAGATTAACATCCAAAGAAGTTTTGTAGGTCTATCTCTAGCACCCCAATCAACTCTCTATTCCCATGAGTGATCTATCCATATCAGGGTATTTTTACTCGTCCAATATAGAAACAATATCCAATCAATAAGCTAGCAATTGCTAATTGGAATAATAAGATTTATCATGAAAATAAAACAACCAAAGATGAATTGATTAAAGTTTAAATCCTTCAATCTATACAATCAAAACTAGGGTTCATTACAAATAGAATTAGCTCATATTAAAATTGAAAAACAAAGATGTAGAAAATAAAGGAGAAAGAAATCTCAAATAGATCTTAAAGATGCTTTTTTGAAATCTTCTCTTTAATCTTCCACATCCACTTGGATCTTGGACTTTGATTCGATTAAATCATCAATATCTCTAGCCTTCAAGCCTCTCCTATGACTCTAGGGCTTAGTCGACCCTTAAATCTTCATTTTTTGCTTTGTGGCCACTCCCCTCTGGTTTTCTGCGTCAGTTTCTTTATATAGGTGCAATTCTGGGTTTAAGACACGACCAATGACACGGTCGTGTCTCTAGGCGTATCGACGATATGGCTGTGCACCATGGCCATGTCTCAAGCTATGTGAAGCTACTAGAAATATTAGAATTGGCACTAAATGACATGGGCAGGGACACAGCCATGTGACTAGCCGTGTCACAGAGATGAGCTTCAATCCTTTGCCTGTTTTCTTCAGTTTTTGCTCGTTGGCTTTGTAGCTTCCTCATAAATTGATCCATAGCCCCTAAAAACATAAAAGAACTTTGGAAAGGCACTAAAAAAATAGATCAAACTCAATTTAAGGATAAAATACATTAAGAACAAGGGATGAAATGTAGTTAATTAAACACTTATCATTTTATCTCTTGTTGTTTCAACACTAGTCTATGCACCAACTTGATGTAAAAAATGCCTTCCTTCATAGTCATCTTTAAGAAACCATCTACATGGAAAAACCTCCAAGTTTTATCCATCTAACTCTCACCTCTCATGTGTGTAAATTGAAAAAATCTCTTTACGCCCTAAAACAAGCTCTAAGAGCCTGGTTTGATAAGCTCTCAATACACTTAATGGGCATAGGCTTTGTTGGTAGCAAAGTTGATCTGTCACTTTCATTTTATGCATAAGCACTCACACCACTCTTTTACTAGTATATGTGGATGATGTTGTCCTCATTGATAATCATTCCCATGTTATTCAATACTTAATAACTAACTTGAGTCATGAGTTTTCTCTAAAGGAACTTAGCAAGTTGTATTATTTTTTAGGTATTGAAATCAAATACTTTAACAATGGAATTTTTCTATTGAAGGCTAAATATACTAAAGATCTTCTTGAAAGTACTCACATGATAGAAAGTTCTCCTCTTCGAAGGACTCTTTTTGCCAAAGCAAAGTCAACCCCAGATAAAGACACTCCAATTGATGCTACGACCTACTGAAGCATTGTAAGATCACTATGATATATGAAATTCACCCATCTGGATATTGTACTATCTATTAATAAGGCTTGCTAACATTTTCAAAGCCCTACCATCAGTCATGAAAAAGAAACTAAATGCATACTTCAGTATCTTAGTGGCACCTCTCACTACGGCCTCTGCTATCTCTCTAAAAGCTCAACTAGTCTTACTGGTTCTTGCGATGCTAATTGGGCAGGTTGCCCAATTACTTGGATAAGCACCACTAGCTATTGTATTTTTCTTAGTGCAAAGTATATGTCCTGGAGTTCAAAAAAGCAATCAACTATCTATTGCTCTAGTGCTGAAGTCGAATATAGAGCCCTTGCTTCAACGATCGTAGAACTTACTTAGCTCACTTATCTCTTTAATGACATTGGCATTGCACTAAAATCACCTCCTAAGCTACTTTGTGACAACCAAAGTGCTCTTAACATGATTGCAAATCCTATGTTTCATGCTCACACAAAGCACATCGAGCTTGATTACCACTTTGTTCGTGAAAAGGTCGCACTTGGCACTCTCATTCCTCACTTCATTCCATCATGACATCAAGCTCTGGAACTGACTTGAACTTAATGTTCCTCCAGCCTTCGTTTGTTGTAATAAGGTTTACTGCACAAACTCAAAAATTTTAAAAGATGGAAACTCTTCAAATCTTCAAATTATTCCCTCAAATCATCTCCTTAAATCTAGCAATGGCTAGCAACAAAAGTCAAGCTTTTCCTTATGTAATTATTTTCCAAATATAGCCTAGAATCATCTTGTATATAAAGAATAGCTTTATACCTTTTAGATCATCATGAAAAGAACATTTCATTCTTATATCTATTTTATTTTCTCTTATACATACATAAATAATATTTTAGAAATTTAGGCCTCAACACAAGCTCGTTCAAGCTTTAATTTAAGATTTGTAGTTCATTTTGTAATGAAATTGATTTTGAATAATATATTATATTAATTTGACTTAGTTTTATTATTCCTACAGTAATTTCAAATTTCAATACAACTTTGAGGTGATATGTCTTATTAAGTTTTTAATATAAATTTGAAAGACCTAACCTTAAAAGCTAGATGTTAAGGTTAGGGAGTTCATTCTCCCCATTTTTATATTAATAACTTAATATGTTTGTATTTAATCTAGTGGAGTTATATTCTTAATAGCCCCCTCAAGTAGCAACCAGACAAAAATAATTTTTGATTATGTCTTGTTGATACTTGCAAATTTATGACATGAACTAGATTGATACAATTAAAAGAAATCCTCTATGGGTAAGATAATTGAAAGAAACCGTCCATGGGTAAGAATTGAAATCAAACTAGACAAGGAACATACCGAAAATTGAAAAAGAAATTGAAATCCCAATTTAAGTAACACTCAAACATTACAAATCATTGAAAAGAAAAACATATGAGATGATGTAGTTTTCATGGTGGACAGTGCCTAAAATCGATGTGTATTGATAAGAGTCTCTAAATAAAGACTCAATTATCGATCATTGAATGGAGAAACACATAAAGGTTGGTGTGGATGATGTGCACTAATCAAGAGGTGTTTCAAGAAAATCTAATGTGCTTGGCTATTAATTACATCAAGAACTTGCATATAAAAGCCTCATTTTTCTACCATTTTATCTAAACTAATGTGGAGGGTGCCAGTAATGAGTTTTTGGATCATATGGATAAGCAAAAAATTAAACGAGTACCCAAATAGTGAGATTTTATCATTGATGAATAATAGGCCATAACTTTTAATCAATAATGGATTTTAAGCCTATTTTATATGAAAAAATATTAATTTTCATACTCTATGACCTCCTATCCTGCCAAATCTGAATGAGCCTATTTTAAGTCTCAAAATAACTCATTTAAGTTGTTTCTAGCAACTTTTAGTTTGGACCTAATTTTTCAATTTCTATTTTGATTCTATTATGTTATATTTTATTTCCTTACATTATTTTAAGATTTACAAGATAAATATAAGCCTCCTTTTTATCTTTTTAAGGTAGACTTTAATTTACAAATTGAATTTACCATAATTTTAAAGTGTACTCTCTTTGGGCACTTACCATTTGCGTCAAGTTGTATTAAAGCTTAATGGTGGCCAATAGTGATGGCAATGGTCTCTATGTAATGTTTAGATGATTAGAGTAGTGTTTATACGGACGCTTAAAGCAGCATATCAATCTTAGATTATGGAACTTCGAGGAGCGGTTTGATGAGATTGCATATTGACTAGATGCTCTTAGTGTAGATGTGAACTAGAACTAAAATAATGATAGAAGGCCAAGGGTAGAAGGAGCTTGAGTTGGCCTTGTCAACAATTTTATTCTTATCGATAAATAGCTGATCATTCAGATGAAGAAGAAAAAGAGTATAAGGAGGAAAGAAATGCCATATATGGTGGAAGACAATGGGATGGTGGATACCAAAGAAGAGACTATGATAGAGATGAGTATAAAAGAAGAGACGAAGATAGAGAACGTAGTGATTTCAAACTAAAGATCGATATACCTTACTCTAATGGTGGTTTAAGGATAAAAGATTTTTTAAATTGGATTGCTGACATTGATGAGTTCTTCAATTACATGAAGACCCTTATTGATTAATGGGTTAGATTGGTGGCTTGCATATTGAAAGGGGTTACTTCGGTATGGTGGGACAAATTATAGAATAAAAGAGATAAAGAAGGAAATGGTTATGTATACATTTGATATAGAATGAAGAGACTACTAAAATAAGAATTCTCGTAACCAGATTATAAGTAAATTTTTTTCCAACAATACCAGTGGTAGCAAGGAACTTGATCCGTACATAAGTACACTATAGAATTTATGAGGTTGGCTAAAAGGAATAACTTGTTAGAGAAATAGGGACAATAGGTGGCAAGGTACCTTGATGGATTGAAATCTTTCATTAGAGACAAAATTGGGGTTCAAGAAAGCAAAGAACATGGTGATGAAGGTAGAAATGATGTGAAATGAGAGAAATAAAAGGGGTTTTAATAATTATAAGGCTACAAGATCAGTAGAGAAAGAAAAAAAATAGGCAAATGAAAAAAAAAAAAAAAAAGGCATAGTGAACACTATTGCAGTAACAATACCTGCTTTAACATTGATCAAAATCAAGAGGATAAGACAACTAGCAAGTGTCCCATGACTGATGGAAATAAGAAGGAAATATAGGTTCAAAAAGTTGCAAATATCCTTATGCCAGACCAAAGATAGGAAAGTGTTTCAGGTACAATTAGCCAGGCCATAGACCAAATGAGTGTCCTCAACAAAAGACGATGAATGTTACTATAAGAGAAGAGGATGGGTACTATTGTGAACCAGATGGTGAGGAAGAGGAGTTTAAGGACTAGGAGATTAAGGAAGGCACTTACATAGTAAGAAGGATGATGTTATTTGCAAAACAAGAGGGACAGTCTCAATGGCATAAATTATTTCGGACGAGATGTACCATTTTTGGTAAAATATTTGCTACAAATTACTAAAAAGAATACACACACACATTAGAGGTATTATAGATTTATGGTGAATAATGCATAAAATTGATGTGTATTAAAGAAAGTTTGCAAATAAAGTGTCACGATCACAGCCCAAGGGCATGTGACTGGCATTAGGACATGGATGATGCACATGGCTACTAGTGCCCATAGTAAGCCTGACATCACACTAAACAACAACCCATCACACGATAGGGCTATGGGCCCATATGTTAAGCAGATCCACTTAAACATTAATTCAAATCAACAACATTTTAAATCAACGCCACACTGAGCTATCGTCTCAATCATCTCAAAAATATCAATTAACATATTATTAGATTCTATTTAACAAACCTTTCTCAACTCAGAATACATATATAATAACTACCAATAAATTAAAATACAGATATCAAGAGTAACATTACAGAATTCTAAAGTAATGATATAAACATACAAATATTATTTACATAACTTAATACTTAAATACAGAATATTGCCAAAAGGAAAAAGGCAATTTAACTCAATTCAAATTTCTTCATAAGTTCATTCCACCACCTGAAAAATAATTTGAATATGAATGAATGTTCGACTCAATGAGCTATATAGATCCTAATATAATATATCACTCAATGATCATAATGTTAATGCGCTATGCCAAACAGACAGACAAGTTACAAAATCATACAATGATGGAACACAGTCCATAGTACCACATTAATCCTCAATATAGGGAGCCGATTCCCCTATCTTAGCTCTCTTAGTCCAACTCATTCTCTTAATCCATTACAAGGGTCACAACCATCCTAGCAGCTCTGACCCGACTGGCAGCATATAGGCAATGAGCAAGCCAGCAGCTGTTATACACTAGTCATAGCTCATCTATCTCATCATCATCACAATCATACCTTAAATGGCACTGCATCATCCCACTTCGATCCAACATCCTCAATTAATTTGCAACATCAACATAATTAAACAGCCACATGCATATGCCTAGATGCTAAGTACTTTTTATAATGCATAATTATATATATAGTATATACATGATCAATGCATGTATGCAAATGTAATTGTAATTAAATAAAAGAACGGAATATTATATTCAGCTATATAACTCATAGAATTGACGAATTCCACTTAGCTCTCCTTGAGGAGTGCAACATCTAACGATTGGAATGACACCCAAAACGTCAACTTTGATTAACAGACAAGATATCAGAATAAGAATGACTCACAAAGCTACATCTATTCGACTATCAAGACTGTTGAAATTTCAATAAATCTTTCACTATAACTAGGATATTACCTAATTGCAACTAAAAAAACACACACTGCTAAATAACATCAACAACCTATGCAACTCAACATAACATCAATAACCCCTCATGGATCCTCCTAACTCACAAACAACTCCACAAGCAATCTAATATCATAAAATCAACAATTACAAATGATATCTGATAAATATAACTTAAAATCAAACTATAACTCAAAATAATTAAAATTCAAAAGTTTCAAGTTTACCCTCACAAAATTTGATTGAACAAATGTTGAGAATCGCACCAAAATAGCAAAATAGAGCTGCTAGATCTGCCCCATGAGCTATTGCCATGAGCTGTAGCCGGAGCACCGTCGGCTGACCACGTGCCATGGCTGCTAATGGCGAATTCGGGCTATCTTCACATAAATCTGCTTGCCTCGATGCCAAGAACTTAAAAATCATCACCACTTATCGGCATCTCGCCTAAAAACACCATCAAAGATTTGGCCTCCAATTTCTTGATCTCCACCTCTGGCGAGCTTTAGAAAATGAGACAGGTACCGATCGAAAGTTTTTGAGGCAGGGAGTCAAACAACATTGGTCTCGCTTAATTTGGCCGCTAGAATCACAACTTGAAGTTTCAGCCCTGGTGAAACTTTTCTCTTTGCTTACGCTACCATACACCGCTCAATCAAGGTGCTACCGCTTCATCTGAGATTGCCAGATGGTGGGCTAGCTAGTGGTGGTGGCGGTGCAGCCCACCACCAACTGGACATCAGTCCTCTGGCTTCCAACACGCTCTCTCCCTCTCTCTGATCTCTCCTTCCGCTCTTCTAAACACAGCTGTCTGACTGGCTGTTTCCAACCAATCAAACGTGCCCACTCTTCTTCTTTCTTTTATTTTTTTTTAAAACTATATATATATATATATATATATATATATATATATATATATATATATATATATATATATATATATATATATATATATATATATATATATATATCAAAACTCTGTTAATAATAATAATAATCAAAATCATAAAACTTAATTTATTTAATAAGAGTTCAATTAATATAAAACCATTCATAATAATAATGATGGTTATAATGAAATTCCAAAACTTCCAATTTAAATTTATATAATTAACAATATATTTTAATTTAATTGAAAATAATATTAACTTCTAAAAATTCTTAAAAATTAATATTCGAATATCATAATTATCACATCCCAACTTTAGAGATATGACAGTCCTAGAGCATGAGAAGACATAATGTCACATCCCAACTTTGAAGACATGACGGTCCTAGAACATAGGGAGACATAAGGTCACCCATGTCCGTAGAACCCACTTATACTTATACAAATACTGCCTAGAATCATACCAAAAACCTCTTACATTAACTTAAATAAACCATTTTTTTTTTTTTGAAAACCTTAAGTTGTGAAAACATAATTAAAATATACTTTAAACATAATCCACAAGGAAAAATTATTTAGAATTCAATTAAAACCTTGAAGGATAACATTTCAAAATAAACATCCAAAAATGAATATTCCCATAACATCTAAGGATAACTCTTCATGACCTATTAAACAAATTTTCTTGGACAAGGAATTCCTTAAGCGAAGTAGGATGCTTGAGCCATCACCTTGCCTCCTCATAATGCTCACCTGAAACCACACAAGGAAAAAGGGTGAGATAGATGATCTCAATGAGTAAACAATAGGGGCTGTACAATAACACATATCCCTTAGAAAGGGCCCAAAGCTCATAACTTATAGCTCATGATTCATTACCTCCTCATAATGCTCACCTGAAACCACACAAGGAAAAAGGGTGAGATAGATGATCTCAATGAGTAAACAATAGGGGTTGTACAATAATACATATCCCTTAGAAAGGGCCCAAAGCTCATAACTTATAGCTCATGATTCATAGTTTGCAATTTAGAGTGAAGGCTATTGCCATAATCACTCGAACACATAGCCGATAATTACTTGCATCGATATGAGAAGCACATAGCCGATGATTACTCACATCGGTACGAGAAGCACATAGCCAACGATTACTCGCATCGGTACGAAAATTTTTGCATAAAAGGTAAAAGATACCATTGCTAGAGCTAATGGTAATCACAATTAACAATATCACATAAGGCAACAATAACATGTATCTCAATAACAATAGTGGTTTAACTTTTAAACAAAAGATATAATGATAGTGTAGTTCCAGAAAAAATATACGTTGGGGTAATAATTATAAAGGTATTATCACTGGATAGTCAAAATGGTTTTGGACCAAATGTCCTTTGGCAACCCAAGCTTAACAAGAAATCACATAGTCAATTTAAAAATGGAAGTGAACTTGGGTTTCAAGAATGTCAAAGGTACACATATTATAATAGATTGCACTTGTAATTTGAAACATAATGTTTACTCATCTTGGGGTTCCTTTGCTCCTAGTATACATAGTCCCTTTGCTCCTAGTATACGTAGTCCCTTTGCACTTCTAAAGCTCCTCAAACTCTAACATAATATTTGATTTAATACTTAGTATTTATTTACTCATGATGCTCCTATCCCATAATTACCCCATGCACATATAGCATACACATACACTTAGAGTCCACACATAGGTGTACTCATCACTTGCACATAATACATTGACTTTAAAAGTCTTGCACACTTAGGCCTTATAGGCTCTCATGATATCACATTATAATCACATTAATACCTTTCTAAGGTCATCACAATATTATTACCTTAATATCATTTCACTTTAACAATCACCTTAATACACTTTACACTTCCATACATGTCAACTTAACCATTAACCTTTCAAGTATCATGCTTAACTCTTATGATCCTTTTTTATTCAATTGTCACTTCATCAACTCAAAACCATGTATTTACTATCATGTCATCATAACATTTAGTTCCATATTTCCCAATCATATTTGTATTCTAATCACAATACAAGGTTAAGATACCTTAAGTATACCATAATGCATTTAAGCTTATCTAGGATCATACCTTCAACTAACATGCCATTTTATTATTTCTTACATACATGTCAATAATCATCAAAACACATCACATAAAAATTATAAACATTAGAACAAAAATGTTTATATAGGCCGAATGCATCACCAAAGTGGAGACTAAATTTTTCTTCTTTTCGCGCTTTCCGTCTATTTCAGAAATATGTAAAAACATGGTTTGAACCAAGATTTTTCATGTAAACATAACAAAAATCATTTTGAAATTTCAATTCATAAGAATCGGCCACACATAGGGTTGTTTATACATAAAAATTCAACTTTTGAATTATGGACCACAAAACCATGAGTTTTCTTGTTTTTGGCATTTTCCAGTCATTTCAAAAATATATAAACAGGTTGTTTAAACTATTATTTTTCACTCAATCATAGAAAATATCAGTTTAGAACACATTCATACATGATTTGGCAGCCATAGATAGGATTTATATAAAAAAATTCCAAGTTTAAAGGCTTAGGTGAAAAATCATGAGTTTTTGCGCTTTTTGCGCTTTTCGTTCTTTTTAGTGATAAACAGACACATGATTCAAATCATTATTTTTCATCTAAACAAAACAAATATCATATTAGATCACTTCCTCACACAAATTGGCAGCCATATGTCCATTCAAGAATAATATTTTCTAACTTCCAAGTTCTAACACAAAAATCTTGAACTCCTTTGTTTTTCGAAACTTTCCAGTCATTACAGAAATATGCAGAAATATTATTTAATCCAATATTTTCCATAAAAAAAATCAAAAATCAGTTTAGAACACAACCATACACAAATCTCCCCCCCCCCCCCCCCCCCATGATGTTTATGCATAAAAATTGTGATTTTAAGTTATAGAATTCACTTTTGGAGAAATCTCGTGGAAAGAATCGTGTTTTCGGTAGAAAATAGATTTTCTCTCCAAAAAACTCACTCAAACAGAATTAAATCTGTAAAAATTAGTAATCAAACAGTTCAAAATAATTTTTCCATAATTTATTTTATAGATATCAGTTTAGAAATCAAAAGAGAAGAAAAACTTACGATTACGGTCAAGAAATCGCGAAATTGAAAGGAGTTTTCTTAATTTCAGTAGAGAGAATTATTTTGGGAGAATTTTTCTGTGAAAATATTGGAATAACAGAGTGTGGCTGCTGTCTAAACTGATGGGGGCCGAAATTTTGTCTTATATATTAGGGTTTGGGGTGCAATTTCTATGTTTGCTCTTAATGAGCTAGGTTATGAGTGTTTTTGTGTAGTGGGCTTTTAGATATTTGAGCTTTTTAATTAATTTAGAGCTAATTATAGGTAATTAAAAATACAATATTTTTCTTATTATTTTCATTAAAATTTTCCCAAAAAACATTTATTTAAAAATATTTTAAAAATACTCATAAAATTATTTTATGCTTAAAATATCGTCTTTTTACATGAAAATTTATTTTACAAAAAATAAATTATTTCATGCTAATGCATTTTATTCAAATAATTTATTTCACAATAATAATTCATATTAAAATTAATTTAACATGCCCCAAACTTATAAATCACGTTACACATGAATTTTTATATAGTCACACAATTCATCACAATAAGCCTAAATTCAAATAATTTGTCATTAAAACTCTTAGGGTAAATGTGGGTTGTTATACATAAGGTCACCCATGCCCGTAGAACCCACTTACACATATATAAATCATGCTGAGGATCATACCAAATCTTATACAATAACTCATTTAAAACATTATATGAATATCTTTAATTGCAGAAGACAGTAATTAGACACTTCATATATAATCCATAAGGAAATAATATTCATAATTCACTCAAAAACCTTAATAAATAACATCTCAAAATAAACATAAAAAATAAATATTCCTAGAGCATCTAATGACAACACCTCATAGCATGGTATTATTAATGACTCTAACAAGGAATCCCCAAGCGAAGTAAAATGCTTGAACCATCACCTTGCCTCCTCACATTTGCTCACTTGGAACCACACAAGAAAAAAGAGGTAAGAGAGATGATCTTAATGAGTAATGATAAAGCACATACATTAACACATATTCCTTTGAAAAGGAAACTCATAGCTTATACACATAGTTCATGATTTTCAATTCATGAATCAAGTTGCAATTTTAGCAAGGGTTGAATTTAACAAGTTTGCAGAAATCACACTTATAACACTTAGAGAGTGAAGGTTGTTGCTCTATCACTCGAACGCTTAGACGAGAGGTGGCCTTAAACCAAATTCCAACTCCTATCACTTATAAGGCATGAAGCTTATCAGGTCCCACGACTAGAATCGCCCCTTTCTAGCTGAGGTAGATATACTATCCCTATTTATCGGGTTAAGACCATGTGCATAGGTTTCAATGATTTTCCGGATCGGCATGAGGATTCTGCATAAAGGGTTAAAGGTACCATAGCTAGAGCCATTGATATTCACATATAATAATAACATTTAAAGCAACAATAACATGTATGATAATAACGATGACAATTTAACTTTTGAGCAAAAGATACGAAATAGTATAGTTCTAGAAAAAATATAAGTTAGGGCAATTATCACCAAAGAATCATTATTGGTTAAACAAAATGGTTTTTTTGGACCAATTATCCTCTAGCAACCCAAGCTTAACAAAGAGATCATTGAGTTCATTTAAAATAGAAAATAACTTAGGTTTCAAGAATATCAAGGTACACATATCATGATATCACATATTTGTAACATAACATAATGTTACTCATACTTGCAACATGAACATAGTGTTTACTCACACTTGTAGAATGAATACAATGTTTACTCACCTTGTGGTTCCTTTGCTCCTAATTCACGTAGCCCTTGGACTTCTAAGACTCTTCAAGCTCTATCATAATATTTAATTCAATACTTAGTATTTATTCAATCATGATGTTATCTTATCGCATAACTATTCCATGGACATATAACATTCACATACACTTAGAGTTGCATATATAAGTGCACTCATCACTTGCACATAATATTTTGATTTATAAGTCTCATATACTTAGCCTTTATAAGCCTATATGAAAACACATCATAACTCATGTCAATACCTTTCTAAGGTCAACACAATATCATTATCTTAATATCAATTCACTTTAATAATCAACTTAGTACACTTAACACTTCCATACATGTCAATTTATCAATAGCCTCTTGAGTGTCATGCTTAAACCTTATGATCCATTCATTCAATCACTCACTTCATCAATTCAAGACCAATTATTCATTATCAAGTCATCATAACATCTATTTTCATATTTCTCAATCACATTCACATTCTAATCATAATATAAGGTTAAGACACCTTAAGTATACCAAAGTGCCTCTAAGCTTGTCTAGAGTCATTTCTTCAACTAACATGTAATTTTATCATTTATTATACATACACATGTCAATAATCATCAAAATACATTGCATAAAAGTTATAGACATTTGAATAAAAATCCCATGGTAGGCTGAATACATCATCAAGAGAAAAACTGAATTTTTCTTACTTTTCGCACTTTCCGTCTATTACAGCAATATATAGAAACATAGTTTGAACCAATATTTTTTATGTAAACACAATAAAAATCATTTTAGAACATTAATCTACAAGAATCGGCAGCAATAGGTGTGACATGTACATGAAAATTCTAATTTTAGGTTTTAGAACGCAAAACCATGAGTTTTCATATTTTTGGTATTTTCTGGTCATTACAGTAATATGTAAATAGGTAGTTTAGATCATTATTTTTTATTCAATCATAGCAATTATCAGTTTAGAATATCTTCATGTATGATTCGGCAGCCATAAATAATAATTATACAAAAAAATTTCCAAGTTTTAAGGCTTAGGGTGAAAATCAATTTTCACACTTTACACGCTTTTCATTCATTATAGCGATATGCAAACACATGATCTAAATCATTATTTTTCATCCAAACAAAACAAATATCAGTTTAGAATATTAAACATCACAATTCGGCAGCCATAGATTTATCAAACCATAGAATTTTTTAACTTTCAAGTTTTAGGGCGAAAACCTTGAATTCTTTTATTTTCTGAAACTTTTTGGTCATTACAGAAATATGCAAAAATATAATTTGATCCAATATTTTTCATCAAAACACATAAAAAATCAGTTTAGAATGCAATGATATAGAAATTGCCCCCCTTTAGTGATGTTTATGCATAAAAACTGAAATTTTAAATTACAAGATTCACCTTTGGAGAAATGGCATGAAAAGATTTGTGTTTTCGGTAGAGAATTAGATTACTCTTTCAAAAACTCATCTAAACTGAATTAAATCTATAAAAATCAATAACCAACCAGTTCAAAATAATTTTCTCATAATTAATTCATAGAAATCAGTTTAAGAATTGAAAGAAAAGAAAAATTTACGATTACGGTCAAGAAATTACAAAATTGAAAGGTGTTTTCTTAATTTCAGTAGAGAGAATTTTTTTGAGAGAATTTTTTTTTTGTCAAAATACAAAAAAATAGAGTGATGGCTGCTGGAACATTAGGGCTGCCCAAAATTTTAATATTTAAAGGTAGGATTTTGGGTAATTTCCACTAATACCTTTAATGAGCTAGGTTAGGAGAGTTTTTGGGTAGTAGGCTTTTAGGTATTTGGGCTTTTTATTTAAATTTAGGGCTAATTATAAGTAATTAAAATAACAATATTTTTCTTATTATTTTCTATAATATCCCCCTCTCCCTCCCTCCCCCCAAAAACATTTATTTAAAAATTATTTAAAATATTCATAAAATTGTTTTATGCTTAAAAATTGATTTTATGTATGAAAATTCATTTTATTTAAATAATTTATTTTATGCAAATGCACTTCATGTAAATCATTTATTTCACAATAATAACTTATATCATGCATATTAAAATTAATTTAATATGCCATATACTCATTGATCACATAACACATAAATTTTCATAAAGCACACACTTAGCCCTAATTAATTCTAAGTTAAGCAAATTATCACGAAAATTTCTAGGATAGGTGTGGGTTATTACAATAATATAAATTCTAAAAAATAACCATCATAATACTTTCATAATTAAATATATAAACACTTTCTTCTCTTTATTCACATATTTAACATTAAAATAAAATTGTGATTAATAATACTTTTTTTTCAAATCATAAAATATACCCAATTAAATAAAAACAAAAGTCTCAATTACACTTTAATAAAGAAAATAATAAAATAAAATATTTCTGTACAAAATAAAATTTTATAAAATAATTGAAAAATCAGGTTATTACATAAAGGCTCTATTATCGGTCATTGAATGAAGAAATACAAAAAGGTTGGTGTAGAAGAGGTGCACCAATCAACCTATAATAACTCACATATACCCTAAGAGTTTTAATGACAAATTATTTGAATTTAGGGTTATTGTGATAAATTGTGTGACTATATAAAAATTTATGTGTGACGTGATTTATTAGTTTGGAGCATATTAAATTAATTTTAATATACCTAATATGAATTATTATTGTGAAATAAATTATTTGAATAAAAAGCATTAGCATAAAATAAATTATTTTTCATAAAATGAATTTTCATGCAAAAAGACAATTTTTTAAGCAAAAAATAATTTTATGAGTATTTTTAAAATATTTTTAAATAAATGTTTTGGCAGAAATTTTAATGAAAATAATAAGAAAAATATTTTATTCTAATTACCCACAATCAGCCATTAATTTAAATAAAAAGCTCAAATACCCAAAAACCCACTACACTAAAATACTCCAAACCTAGCTCATTAAGGGTATTAGTAAAAATTACACCCCAAACCCTAATATTTAACCTAAATTTCGGCCATTCCTTCATTCTAGTAGCCACCATTATGTTATTTTATTATTTTGACAGAAAAATTCTTTTAAAATATTTATCTTTACCGAAATTCATGAAAATCCTTTTAAACTTGCGATTTCGTGACCGTTTGTAAGTTTTTCTTTTCCTTTCAATTTCCTATTTGATTTTTTATGAAACTAATCTTGGAAAATTTATTTTGAATTTAATATTTACTGTTTTTTTGGATAAAATTTGGGCTAGGTGATTTCTTGAAAGAAAAATCTATTTTTCTACCGAAAGCACCAACCTCTCTACGCGATTTCTCCAAAGTTAAACCCTGTAACTCAAAATTGAAATTTTTATGCATAAACATCACTAAAGGGGGGAGATTTTTGTACCATTGCATTATAAACTGATTTTTGATGTGTTTTGATGAAAATTTTTGGATTAAATCATATTTCTGCATATTTCTGTAATGACCGGAAAGTTTCAAAAAACAAAAAAATTCAAGGTTTTTGTGCTAGAACTTATAAGTTAGAAAATTCTATTATTAATTAAACATGTGGCTGCCAATTTGTGTGTGAATGAATTCTAATATGATATTTGTTTTGTTTGAATGAAAAATAATGATTTAAATCATGTGTTTGCATATCGCTGTAATGAACGGAAAGTGCGGAAATCATGAAAACTCATGATTTTCACCTAAGTCTTAAAACATAGAATTTTTTTTGTATAAATCTTATCTATGGCTGCCAAATCATACATGAAGATATTCTAAACTGATATCTGCTGTGATTGAATGAAAAATAGTGGTTTAAACCACCTATTTACATATTACTATAATAACCGAAAAATACCGAAAACAAGAAAGGTTCATGGTTTTGCATCCTAAAACCTAAAATTGGAATTTTCACTTATATTCTCACCTATTGTTGCTGATTCATATAGATTGATGTTCTAAAATGATTTTTGTTTTGATTACATGAAAAATCTTGGTTTAAACCATGTTTCTACTTATACTGTAATAGATGAAAAGTAAGAAAAATTCAGTTTTCCTTTTGATGATGCATTCGGCCTACTATGGGATTTTTATCTTAATATCTATAATTTTTATGCAATGTATTTTGATAATTATTGACATGTATGTATATATAATAAATTATAAAATTGCATGTTAGTGGAAAGAATGACCCTAGACAAGCTTGGAGGCACTTTGGTATACTTAAGGTATCTTAATCTTATATTGTGATTAGAATGTGAATGTGATTGGAAAATATGGAACTAGATGTTATGATGACTTGATAATGAATAAATGGTCTTGAGTTGATGAGGTAATTGATTGAATAAATGGATCATAAGAGTTAAGCATGAGACTTGAAAGGTTAATTGTTAAGTTGACATGTATGGAATTGTTAAGTGTATTAAGTTGATTGTTAAAGTAAATTGATATTAAGATAATGATATTGTGTTGATCTTAGAAAGGTATTGACATGAATTATGATGTGTTTTCATATGGGTCTGTAAGGCCTAAGTGTACAAGACTTGTAAGTCAAAATATTATGTGCAAGTGATGAGTGCACTTATATGTGAAACTTTAAGTGTATGTGAATGTTATATGTGCATGGGGTAGTTATAGGATAGGATAGCATCATGATTGAATAAATACTAAGTATTGAATTGAATATTATGATAGAGCTTGAGGAGTTTTAGAAGTCTAAGGGTTACGTGAATTAGGAGCGAAGGAACCACAAGGTGAGTAAACATTGTATTCGTTCTACAAGTGTGAGAAAGCATTGTATTCATGCTACCAATGTGAGTAAATGTTATGCTATTGTTACAAGTTCAAGCTATCATGATTATATAATGGGAACCTTTGAGATTCTTGAAACCCAAGTTCACTTCCATTTTAAATTTAACTATGTGATTTCTTTGTTAAGCTTGGGTTGCCAAAGGACATTTGGTCCAAAGCCATTTGTGATTATCCAATGATAAATACTTTTTGTGATTATTACCCTAACTTATATTCTTTTTGAAACTACACTATCATTGTATCTCTTGTTCGAAAGTTAAACTACTATTACTATTGGGATACTTATTATTGTTGCCTTATGTGATATTGTTATTTGTGATTACCATTAGCTCTAGCTATGGTACTTTTGACCCTTTATGCAAAAATTCTCATGCCAATGTAGGTAATCATTAGAACCTATGCACATAGTCTTAACCCAATGGATAGGGGTTGTGTATCCACCTCAGCTAGAAGGGGCGGTTCTAGCCATGGAGCCTAATTAGTTTCACGACTTTATAAGTATTGGGTTGGGAGTTGGAATTTGGTATGAGGCTACCTCTTCCTCGAGTAAATGAGCTAGCATAGTCATTTACTCTCATTGGGTAATAAGTGTTATAATTGTGATTTTTGCAAATCTGCTAAAGTGAAAATCTTGCTAAATTGGAAACTGTGAAACCATGATTTGTAAATCATAAACTATGTGTTATATGCAATGGGTTTTCTTTAAAAATGAGATATATGATATCGTTTATGCTATATTGTTTACTCATTGAGATCATTTATCTCACCCTGTTTTCTTGTGTGATTCCAGGTGAGCAATATGAGGAGGCAAGGTGATGGCTCAAACATTCTACTTTGCTTGGGGATTCCTTGTCAAAGCCTTTAATAATACTATGTTATGAAGAGATATTCATAGACGCTCTGGGAGTTTATTTTGGGATATTAATTATTGATGATTTGTCTTAAAATTTTAAATGTTATTTTTCTTATAAGATGTTTCCCAAGTGTTTTACTAAATTATTCTTCTGCATATTGAGGTTCTTATATTATTGGATATTTAAGTTAATGCATTAGGTTTGGTACGATCTTATGCATGAATTGTGTATGTATAAGTGCATTCTACGGGTGTGGGTGACCTTATGTCTCCCTATGTTCTAAGACCGTCATATCTCTGAAATTAGAATGTAACACAACCAGTTTTCAAGAAAATTTGATGTGCTTGGTTGTTAATTACATTAGGAACTTGCATGTAGAAGCCTCATTTCTCTGCTATTCTTTCTTAATTAGGGTGCACAATTATATATATATATATTTTTTCTTTTTTTGCATATTAATATGATTTTAATTTATTGATATTGGAGTAGTCTTTAAGGCCATGAGGTCTCAACTTTAAATTTTTAGTTGGAAGTCCAATATACCAACCAAAAAGAAAAGTAACAAGGAAAGAGGGTCCCCTTGCTTTAACTCTCTATCAATATTAGATTCTTTTGGTGGAGAACCATTAACTAAAATAGAGATTCTAGCATTAGATATGAATTTGTGAATCTAACTTCTCCATTTCAAATCAAACCCTGTTTGATTCATGAGAGTCCAAATACTTCCCAATTAATAAAGTCAAAAGGTTTTTGGAAGTTGAGTTTAAAAAAGACACCACTTTGTTTGCTCAATTTAAGATGATAGTATTATTTCACCAGCAATTAAAACACCGTCTAAATACCTGCCTTTAATAAAAGCAAATCGTTGTTTCTCCAAAAACTTCTGCAATCGCCAATTTAATTCTATTAGCTAGCAATTTTGTTTTGTTTTGTATAAACATCCAACAAGGTTGATAGACATATAGTCCTTAAGAAAAGCTAAGCCTTCTACTTTTAGGATGAGGGAGATAAAAGAAAAGTTTAACCCCTTGGTCAAATGGCTAGTGATATGAAAGTAATTTACCATCTCAAATATATCCCAATAAATAAACTCCAATAAGCACTTATAAAAGAAAAATTATACGCATTAGGGCTCAGGGCCATTGAACCATCACAAGACCAAATACCAGTCTTTAACTTTTTAAATGGAAAAAGGAGCTTGTAACAAACCTTTTGAGGCCACGTGAGATAAAGTGCGAGGATTATATCTAGAACTAGTTTTAGTCTTATGAAGTCAACATCCATTTAAGTACTTTTGAAGTAATTTACATCATCAGATCGAATTCCAACAAACGTTATGAATGACGCAAATTGTATAGTGGACCTGAGTTGTGGACGAGACTACTAGTTACGTGAATCCCACCTCCTCTCTCACTTTAAACACGTGATTTTTTTAGTGTTTTTTTTTTTTTTTACATTTTCTTTTTTTAAATTAATTGTTTCTTAATTTTTTGAAATCAAATCTTTTTTAAATAATAATAATAATTAAGCCCTTAAAAAAATTATTAACTTGATTATATAATCAATTTTCACAATATTATTTTTTAGTTTATAATTTATGTGTTTGTATATATATATATATGTTAAATTAAATTATTAACAGTATGGTGTAAATTTATTAAAAATTTATCGTCAAATATAATTTATATAATAATCATATTTTTTACTTATAAGAAACATATTTATTAAATATTACTTATAAATTCGTCAAATATTTGTTATAAGTTCATTATTTGTAAAATGTAAATTCATCAGTTATATTAATATTATGATTTACTATCATACAGATTCATATATGATAAGATGTATGTTGATTAAACATAAGTTGTAGATTCATCAGTAGTATAGTGTATATTTATTAAAAATTAACCATCAAATATAATTTGTATAATAATTATATTCACCACTGATAAGTAACAAGTTCATTAAGTATTACTTATAAATTCATCAAATATATAATATAGATTTATCATTTGTAAACTGTAAATCTAATAGTTATGCTAATAAGAAAATAAAACATATTTTTTGCAAGTGATAAACTTATGCTCTATATCTTACAAAACTATACTTATAACTGATAAACTTATCTATGAACTTTGATAGATTAGTTTTTTTATCATAAAAAAATTTTAGATATTATTTTATAATTAATATATATATATATATATATATATATATATATATATATATATATATATATATATATATATATATATATATATATATTAATTTTATATAAATTTATAGAAAGTAAATTTTATTTGATGCATTAAATAATTTGCCTAAATATAAAATAATATTTAATAACTCTATTAATTTTGTCAATTTTAACATAAATAATGAATCAAGCTGATAATTTCATAGAAATAAATAAATAAATATTTATAAAAAAATTCAACTACTAATATAATTTTTCTTATAAAAATTAATATAAATTTAATTAGAATAACTAAACAAATAAAAAAAATATAACCATTAATATAATTTTAATTGCAAATATTACAAACAAAAAAAAAGCAAAAAAAAAAAAACTAAATAAAAAAGAAAACAAACAAAGAAAGTTTTTGCCTGGGATTTGAACCCGCAATCTTAAAAATGTGAGATTAATGGGTTAACTAATTATACCAGCCAATATTTTTTTTTTTTATTTTACTACGTGATTGAGTTGAGTTCCATCAAACAAAAAATATTGACTGTGTATTGAACTAGAAGGATGAATAAAGCAATCTGTGAATGGATAATTTGCCTAGAGGTTCTATTGAAGGTGATTGAACTACAATGTGATTGAATATGCCTTTGAGACCTTACAAATGGGGTATTTATAGATAACAAGTTTTAATCTTATTTGGACAATAAGTAGGAGATATTAATCCGGACAAGATATTGATTTGGCTTTACTTGATCTAATTCGTCTAGGATGTTTAATACGAATATAAAATGGATTACTTCCTCTCTCAGGATAGGCTTTACCCATTATGTAGTACTTGTTAGGCCTGGGCCTATTATTGACTTATTTTATCCCCATCACTACGTATATAATAATTAATATTTTAGACCTCTAGGTCTATAATGCAACATGAAGCGAGATCCATGATATAACAACTCTATCAACCAAGCCATTAAGGATACATCCAATATACTTATTTCTTCCTCGGTTTAGAAGCCACAAAGTGAAAAAATTTAGTATTCTTGTGCCCCTTCTCTAAGACCATTGCAACACAATAGGCTCAAAAGCTGCTTACTTTGAAGTTAGGATGCCTTTGGTAAGCCGTAATAAGATGTAATATAATGTAATTAAATGAATTTTTAATATAAATTTATATTAAAAATTCATTTGATTACATTACATTACATCTTATTACGCCCTACTAAATATACTCTTAATTTAAATAATATTTTGAAGGCTCTATGTTATTATGATATAAAGCCTTACCCAATTCTGTTAATTCAATTAATAAAATTAATATTTTAATGTATATATTTTATCGCTATTATTAATAGATTAATTTTGGAGAAAATTTTAAATCCAACTGTTCGAATTTCGAAATAGGATAGGAATCCGAAATATAAAATATCATACGAAATTTAAACATTAGCAGCCTTCTATTTTGCATAAAAGAACAGGAACAACCCATTATAATGAAATATCCAGCTATAGAAAATGAATTCACTCATAATGTCTCTATCGTTTCTATATAATTTTTCAATCATTATTATGGGATTTTACACGGTTCACTAGCATTTGATAAATCATCTTTTTTTTTTTTTGCTAAATGCATATGATAAATCATCAAGAGTCCAAAAATTTCCCTTTCATTATATTAGTTAGTAACTCAATAGTTCAACATTTACTTTTAGTACAATAGGTGAGGGATCAAACTATAATAATATCCCTCACTTCAGAGATTTCTAATGTACATTAAATAAATGTTATGATGCATCACTAATGCTTGAATTTTCTTCTTATTAACGGTTTGATTCTCAATGCTAGCATTCATGAGATAATTTATTAATCCATAAGTCGAATATGGGATATACCTTTAAATTTATCTGGGAGAAGATTTAATATCAATTGATGCATAACTAATTAGAAAATACTTCTGTCCGATAAAAAAAAAAAAAAAGTTAAGGCTTGAAGAAGTTGGCTTTTAATCCCTTTGTAGCTAAATTCCAGACTGCAACCGTTACTAATGAAACACTGAAAACCAAACCTATGCAACCAAGCCCTAAATTAAGACACCACATTAGACCATTTCTATGGGGTTTCTTAATTGAAATCCACATGAAACAAGGATAAACAAAGGTTAGAGGTAACGCCATTCCTCCAATTAAAGCTGCAAGGCTTGGCAAAAATGGAAAAGCAATTGCCACAAAGAATGCCAATCCTCCAAAGAAGAGGCGCAAACCTGTCCGAACCCAACGCGAGCATCGGCTATTTTTAATGCTTGTATACCTCAGCTCCAAATTGTCAAAAACTGGCATAGCATAGATTTGAAATGAACTCAAGCAATTTACCACTGCTATCATATATATTAGACCCTTCATGAATTTTGAGGCATTTTGGCTGTAAAAATGCAAAAATATGCTCGAGTTTCCTAGTTTTGTTGGTATCTGTCATAAATTGAAGCAAATTAATTGTTAGCATATGCAAAAGTTAGTTGTCTCTAATAATACATAACATTACATGTAATTTAATTACCTTGTTTCCATATGCCCAAAATCCGACTATTGCTAGAGGAAATAAGCATATGGCTATGAGAAGATACGATATAAGCACTCCTCTCCACATTGGCTTACTTGATGGATGTTTTGAATTTGAAGGTAATGTTCCCTGAATCAACATCAACACAACCTACTTTAGGATAAAAATTTTAATAATAATTAATTCATAATGCCATCTATTCATAATAATTAAAAGAAAAATTAAATTAAAAAAAAAACTTGAAAAGCAATTAGTAATTAATACATCCATTTCAAAATATTAATCGTTTAATATTTCAGCATATAAATTAAGAAAATTACTCTATTCATTTAAAAATATTTGTCGTTTTAAAAAAATTATTTATTTCAATTTATTTGTTGTTTTAGAATTATAAAAATATATTTATTATTTTTTTGAATTTTACTCTCAATTTATTCTCTCACCAAATATTTGTATTGATTATTTTTCTTTCTCTAAATTAAAATCAATAAAAGGTATGTAAGACTTTTTATTTTAAAATTATGATAATTTAATAATTTTCTTAATTTATATTTTGAAATTTTAAATGACAAATATTTTATAATAGATAGAGTATTAAATTGTTATAATTTTAAATTAAAAATATTAAAATATATTTTTTTATTTTGACATAAAAAATAAAAATAAATAATATAAATATTAATAGATGAATAAATAAAGAATAAAATTAAAAAAATAATAGGTATTGTCTTGATATCTTAAAATAAATGGCAAATTAAAAAAAAAAAAATCTGAAGTGACAGATATCTTGAACGAAGGAAATATTTATTTATCACTGGAATTTTTTAAAAAAAGAAAAATCGAAGCAAAACAATGTGGCACATCAATTGCAGTCATTATTTACCTGTATCTCAAGCACAAGATTGTGACCTCTAAAAGAAAGAGCAATAATTCCAAGTGCATTAACAATAGCGCTAATTTTTTCCAAATGAGATTTGCCTGTTTGTAATGGGGCATAGGACACATCATTAGCTCTGCCCTTGGAGATTGTGGATACCCAGATCAGGGTACAATATCCAACGGCTGTGATTGCACCAATTAAAGAGATCCCAGCAATGGAATTCAAGTTAGGACGTTGAGCCAACACCATAGCCATGCAAGTGAACACTAAGAACCACTCTGTCCCACTCAAGGATTTGGCATCACACGTGGCGCCACTACCACATAGTGTGTCAAATAAAAGCTCCATCGTTTTCCCTCCTGTGATTATTAGTATCACACAGGAGCCCCCGGATAGGTACATTACTGGGAATATTGCTAGTAATTTCCCTGGCTTTGGACCTATAAATATCAAATATCCATACTATTTTAGCTTTTTTGAACATTTTTTTTTTACAATTCACTTCAATAAATAAATATTTATAACAATTTCTAGTGTTAAAATACCTGCATAATTATCCCTGTTACCAATGTCTAGCCTGACATGAATTGTTTTATATTTAGATTTTATTGGAATTTTTGGGTTAGAATTCGAGTTTACTCTAATATAATTTTTAATAAAATCACTTAGCATTTTTTTTATAAAATGAAAAACCTTTGATTTAATTAAATTCAATATGAATTTGGATTTAAACTCAAAGAAAAAAAATTCATAATTTTCCCATTAAATCCAAACCTAAATTTAAATTATCTTAGTTCGAAATAAGTTTAAATCAACTTCAACCTGAGTAATAGGGCTACACATAAATAACTCTATTGATTAATATGGAATGAATACTTTATATATTCTCTTGTTAAATGAAATTTATGAGTAACAAACTAAATATTATAATATGAATTTATTATTTCAAAATGATCAAATATTTAAAGAAAATTGAATATTTCAAAATAAATTGTGATGAAGAATTCATTTAACTGAAAACATGATCCTTTTAAAGATTTTAATTAATGTTTTGAATACAATAGCTTAAATAATAAAAATAAATTTTAATTGTATTAATTAACATTTTGGTTAAAAAAAAAAAGAGGACTAACCAAAGGCAGAGATGGCAAGTTGAAGATATCTGCTGCAGCGAGCTCCGGGGACCACTTCGTGAAGCTGGACCAGAATCCATATTGTATAGAGTTGCCAACTAAATGCAACCCAAAAGCATAGAATTCCCCACGGCCTGCAGCCAATCAAACTCATTAGTTTTTCCGCATGTCATTATACTCTCATGGTCCCATAATAATACTTTCATTTCTCTTTTTCACTTAATTATAGTCCTCTTTTTTTCAATATAATAATTAATTTTTTAATTTTTTAATGTACTCTTATTTAATGTGTATTTTTATCAATTCAATTTATTTAATTTTAATAAAATAGTTTAAGTCATTTAATATTATTAAATAAGCATATTAAAAAAATGTTAATAAAATTTATTAATTTAATTATATTAATTATATCTTTTTTAATATGTGTGAAAATTAAAATAGACATATTTCTCTTAAAAGGATGAAGTAGTATTAAATTTATTTTAGGCTTAGCTTGGAAAAACCCGATAAAAACTCTGATTTCAATTCAATCCAATTTTCCACATTTTGAATTTATCGGGTCAAATTTGGACAGCATGTTGCTCTAACTCGATGACCTACAAATAATTAAAGAGAAATGATAAGAACATTATAAATTTAGGAAACGCATTGATTTTTATAGGAAGTTTAATCTAACTTATTTTTGTATTTATTTTAAATTATGAGAAATAAACAATTTCATATTTAATTCTTTAACTCATTAATATAGTAAAAAAATTTATTATAGTGATTAAAATATTATATGACTGCAATTTATATAATAATTACTATTTATTAGGATTTCAAGGGTGTATACGATTCAAATTAAAAAAAAAAAAAAAAGAGATTAAAAAAGTTTTGAATTGAAGTATAATATAAGATTAGATGTACTTATGAGTCAGAATCAAAATTTAAAATAATGGATTAAATATTTTAAAATTTGGTACTATTTTTAATTCAATTTCAATTCATTAATGAATTTGCTATTGACTTATTTAATATATCACTATACAACATAATTTAAAAAATAAATGCTAACAACACTTGAAAACTTAATTAGTTACCTATTATTGTAAGTTTAGTGTTATAATAAAAATGAAATGGTAATTTTAATATTTAAGAAAAAGACAGAAAGTAATTTTTACTATTTAAGAAATGAAGACATAATAGAAAAACAGATATAAAATTTTTCTTTTACAGAGTAATATCTGTATTACTTTCATAAGAACAAAAATTTAATAATATTTGTAAATGTATCGTAGATAAATTTTATTAAGAGAGTATTGAGAGAAAAACTTATCAATTGATTTTACTTTTATGATAGATTATTATGATATAATTTGAAATAAATTATTAATGTTTATTATTTTCTTGTATGTGACATCTTTAAATTTTTTGAATGGAATTAAACTATTATTAGCTTGTTCTTTCTCTATTTTTTGAGCTTTAATTTTGCCTATTAAGTATTTGATTCTTATGAAGGGAGAAAAAAAAAAAAAAAGAAGAAAGAAGAAAGAATCATATTGTAATTTTGAACAGGGGAGGCATGGCAAATTCGTAATTTTGCACAAAAAATTAAGTCAAATAAAAAGAAAAAAATTTAAAAAAAAAGAGAGGCAAAGTTGTAATTTTGAAATGTTATTGATTAAAAAAAAAAAAAACATAACAACCGGTAGCTAATTTTGGTTGTAGGGACACATGGCACATTTATGTTGGAACTATGACAGTGTGCGAGGAAGGTTGTTAGCATTTTTCTTACACTATATTTGGGATTTTTTTAGAAAAAAGAAAATAAAGAGAAAATGAATTTTATTTTCTTTAAAGTGTAAACTTTATTTTCGATTTTTTCTTTTTTATTTTTTCTAAAATAGAGAGGAAATATAAAAAATAATTTTTTTTTATTTTTTAAATAAGAAAAAATTATTTTATATTTTTTATATTTTATTTTTTATATTTTTTCTCTTTTTAAATATAGAATAAATCGCTTGTAAATAATTTTCCTCCATACGCATAAAACCTGACACGGAGTTCTTTTGTTTGCCGTGACCCCTGTCCACCATTCATCGCCTCTATACCTTTTAATAGAAAGGTCCAAAGAAAAAAGTTTTGGTCAAACCAGAGATTTTGGTTTAGGCCACTGGGTTTTAGCCACGTGGTTTCAAGTAACATATGAAAAGTGCATCAATCACTATTTGACAGCTGATTGCTTAGACCTCATCGAAGGCCGTAGCTGGACACCATATCGCAATTGATAAAAAAAAAAAAAAAAAAAAAATAACATAATTACACTATAATTTTATGAAATTAATTTAGATGCACAAAGAGATTATTACATCAAGAGTAGTTAAGTATTTTTCTATTAGAAAGATTAAAATGTTGTATTTACTTTCTCTCATTCTCCCTCAATGAATATATATATATATATTGGCTTTTAAAAAAAAATGTAAAAATTTATAGGGTTGCTACTGTAGGACACAATACACTGTATATTATAAACATGCATCTAATGCATATAATATAAGATTGCAATTTGGATTAAAAAATTAAGATAAGGATGGGTAGGTAATGTAGAAGGCCCTTGAAATAAGAAAGTCGTAAAGTTGGAGAAGACGATTGGCACGTTAACCTGACTACGTTTGTAATTTAATTATTTACGAATCAAAACAAAAAATATTATAATTTTATAGTTTTATAATCATGTAAGTATTTAATATAGAAAAATATTAGCAAGATACGCTTATATAAGTCTCAGTTCCCAAAAAAAAAAAACACCTGTCTTATTTAGTTGATAAATTTCGTTTTGTATTTACACAAATATTTTGGTCCAGTTTCTTTTTTTTTTTTTTTTTTTAATTTTTTATGATATATGAATTATCACAAGAAAATTTGGTTGGAAGAATGAAAATGTTCGTAAATATTCAGATATTTAATAATGTGATTTAGCACTTAAAATTAAAATTTTTAGTATTAATCATTTTAAATTATTTAATAATATTTATTTTAAAATCTCAATTAAACTAAAAATTATTTAAAACATTAAGTTAAAATTATTAATTTAAAATTTAGATTGAATGTAATAAGTGGTTAGATTTTTTAATATTTTTAAAAATTTAAAAATTATATTATTTATTTTATTTAGTATAGAATTTTTAATTTTATTAAATACCATTTAAATTTAAATTTAAAATTTTTTTATAAATATCTCAAGTGCTCGCATATTTTTTCATAAATTAAGATTATTAGTGCAATAGTTCTACAGCTAGAACACTCAATGCAAAGAAAGAAACTCACCATCCAAGAATGGAAAAGGCTAAAGGAAGTAAAAGAGCTTGAAATCCAATTCCTGAAGAAAGCAAATGAAATACTGAAGAATAAATATTTCCATTCCTTGATTCCGTGATGGGAAGCCAAGTTTCTTGCGAGTTGGCTTCGCGGCCATCACCTGTATTCATCGGTGTCTCTCTCATGGATCCGCCGCCTACGATGGTGATAGCTTGCAGTTGGAGGGGTGTGGAGATGGGGCTTTGGTAGGTGTTGGCGTGGTTGTGAAGAGGTAACTCATCAATAGAATATAATTCAACCATTAATTCTCCCATGCCTTTTGCCTTAGTTTTGCTGTAAAAGAGTTATTTGAGAGCCTTAAAATTCAAGAAAATGAAATGAGATGCGTTGAAAGCTTTATCTGGCAAACATCTTAAAGAAGCGTTTTAAAACAAAAAAGACTAATTGACACGAGAGTTGGGACGAGGATGTCATACGAAGTGATATCATCTACATGACGTTTATGGTTTCATCCTAAGAATTCTTAGTCGTTGATCTCTAATTTCGAAGATAGTCAGCGCTACAATCAGAAATTTTTTATTTTGCACTGCAAGCAGAATTTTTTATTTTTTATTTTTATAAATTGTTATTTATGCCATGAAATTTGACATAATTAATAATTTAATCTCTATATTTTATAAAATTAACTTTTTAATTCTTGAAATTTTATTTTGTTAATAAAATTAGTCTGTACATCTTAATTTTATCTAATTTGTCGTTGGTGTACTCTAAAACCAATTCTTTAATATTAAATAAATATTTTGTGTGCCAAATATACCCTCAATCATCAATATATATTAGAACCCTAATTTTTTTTGGCACAAAGATTTTCCTCGATTTTTCTACCATCTATTATTTCCATCTCTCTCTTTCACTCATAACTCTCTCACCTCTCCCTCTATCACCCATATTGGCAAAGAAATTATAGGTAGAATTCAAGCAAAGATAAAAATGCTAAAGCAGAACTTATAATGGCTAGGAAGGCAAGTATCTGAACATGTATTGCAAGTGTGGGAAAAGAGTTAGAATTTGAATCCGAGTCTGAGAATAACAAGAGCAAGTTGTATTACTACTATCAGCAAAATGTTTGTGGTACATTTGTGGGGTGGTACAAGTCTATTGATACCTTCAAGTCGACTTCCACCATGAAAACTGATGGGAATCCAATAGCCTTGCAAGAAGTATACAAAGATATGCCCAAAAAGGAATTCAAGAAGTCTCTTCAAGATGATGAGGCATCGGGCAAGTTGAGCTTAGGCGTCGAGTGAGCTGCACATAATGGGCTGGGCTGCCTATGCTTTCTATTTTCAAAGTTAATTATTTTACTTTATTCTGATATTGTCATTAGGTTGATTTTGTTAATTAAGCCCATATCTATTCTTTTCTTACTTTAAGTATTTTAATTAGTTATTTGGACTTTTAGTTTGTTTAATTTAAGTCTAAGTCTGAATTTTAGTTAGTAAGAATTTTTGAATTTATAACTTAGCTAAGATGATATAAATACTTAGCTAATCTAGGAATAGGGGACTTTTGATAATTCGAAAATATAGGCCTGTGCTTTGTGAGAATTTTCTCAATTTCGGTTCTTGCTTGAACCAACAATCCAAACTTCCAAAGTTAATCACTTTGTTTTGTTCACAACATACCAAGGTTTCTTGATATAGGTTCGTCATTGAGTTGAGATTTTTTCTTGCAAACTTGATTTAGCTTTATAAGGGAGTCACTTCCAAGCATAAAGGTATTGGGTTTCAAAACAGGTCATTTGGGGTTCGTATCAGTTTGGTATCAGAGCTTAGGCTCTAAATCAAGTTATATCGTTCCATTTCGTTTGTATTTTGTATTTCGTTTGTTTTTTTTCTTGATTCCGTTTGAGTTCATTTTTTTTTTGTTTTTGATTCCTTTGTTTTTGTTTTGTTAATTCTGTTTCCTTGTGATTTCAGGTCTAAATTTGAAAAAAAAAATCCAAATTTGTCGATCCATTTTGTTTTGGTTCTCTGTCTTTTATTCGTTTGTATTTCTGTTTCTTTCGTTCTTTGTGTTTTCGTTAGCTTCTTGTATTTGATATTCTATTTATTTATTTATTTTTTCTTTCAAATTGTTGCTAAGTTAAAAAAAAAAAAAAAAAAAGAGCATTTGGCCAGAAGAAAAAAAAGGAAAAAAAATGGGGAAAGAATCTTGAAAACGGCTAAAGAAGAAAGAAAAAAAAAAAAAGGAAAGAATCTTGGCCAAATTAGAAATATATAGGAATATATAGTGTTTGTTTCCAATTCTAGAGTGAAAGAAAAAACAAAAAGGAAGATTATTGAACTCAAATCAAATCGAGGAGAATCAAGGAGTTGACCAAATCAAGCCTACCTTCCAAAAAAAGAACTTAGGATTTGCTTCCAATTTTGGTTTGAGTTTCCTTATCTCATTTTGATTCATTTTTTATTTTTTACTTTCCTTTCTTTTATTGTTTCCCTTTCATTTTCATTAATATCTTTGTTTCCTTTTCCATTTCTAACCCTAATTCTACAGCAGCTATCTATTCTTTCTCAGAAATTCAAAAAAAAAAAAAAAATTCTAGTATTGAGAAAGTTGTGTTATTTTGACCCTTCTGAGTACACAGTTTTAAGGGAAATCAGCCAATGATCAAAAGACACAAGCTTTTTCAGCTAAATTCCATTGTTTAGGCATCGAAATTCACGTTTTTTGATCTCTTGATAAATTTCGTTTTGTTGTAACTTTTTGTACAAAACTCCATTTTGAGTGCTGTTAGTTGCATTCTTCTCATCTTGTTATCAATTTTATTTATGTTTAAATTTATAATTTTTTTCAATTTATTGCCAAAATTCTTGTTTGGTGTCTTCGTTCCGTCATTGTCAAAAACATCTAAGGTTATTGTTTTAGGTGTTCTCATTCTTGTTTTGCCTTAAATTTGTGTCAGATTTTACTTTTAAATCTTGGTTAATTGTTGTAGTTTGGAAATTGACTCTTGTAAGAACTATAAGAGAGAATTGAGAGGTAAAAGGTAAGAGTGTGAATTTTTCTAGAGAAAAGCCTATTGATTTGTGTGATAACAAACATGAGTGAACATAAGTGTCATCTATTTTGAGTGAAAACACATGAGGAAGTGACATAAGGTTTTTGCTTTACTAACATTTTTTTTCAGGTTTTCACCATGAGTATCAAAGATAAAGACGATGAGCGAAATTTATTAGAGTTCCTTGAACAACTTTATAAAAAGATGGACAAAAGGTGGAATGAATTTCAAAGAAGATGTCACCTAAGGGATATGGCAATTAAGGTTGAGAAGCAGCCTAGGTATAAGGGTAACAATCAAAGTTCATCTTCATTCAAGCCATGGAAATCAAGTTAGAAGGAAGATGAGCGGACTGATTCCAAGTCCAAATTCGACTCAAGACAAGGACAAGCTGTACCAATGTCAAAAGAGGAGGAGAAAGATAAACCTGAAGCTCCAAACAATTCTCATGACATTAAATGCTTTAAGTGTTTGGGTTTTGGTCATATATCTTCCCAATGCCCTAACAAGAGGGTGATGATTATATTTAATGGAGAGCTCTTTTTAGAAACAGACAAGGATGATGACAATGAACGCATGCCCTTTTTGGAAGATGTAAGTGATTAAGAAAATAATGGAGAGGAAATCATAGCAATGCCAGAAAGAGGAGAGTTGTTGATCACAAGGAGGGTTTTGAGTTCACAAGTTCGAGTAGAAGATAACCAGCAAAGGGAAAACTTGTTCTACACTAGGTGCCTTATTCAAGGCAAAGTTTGTAATTTAATCATTGATGAAGGTAGTTGTACTAATGTGGCTAGTTACAGTCTTATTGAGAAGCTTAAATTACCAACTTTGAAACATCCTAACCCTTATCATTTAAAGTTGTTTAATGAGAGTGCTGGTCTTAAGGTTACCAAACAAGTCTTAGTTGTCTTTTCTATAGATAAGTACAAAGATGAAGTCTTTTGTGATATTGTGCCTATGCAAGCTAGTCACATTCTTTTGGGAAGGCCTTGGCAGTTTGATAAAAGGGCCATACATTATGGTTTTACAAATCAATACACTTTTGATAAGGATGGCAAACACATTACTCTTGTACCTTTTTCTCATGTGGAAGTGTTTGAGGATGAACTGAAAAGAAAAGAGAGTGATGAGCTAAAACAAAATGAGTGTAAAGATTTGAAAAGAAGAAAAAGTGAAGACTTAAGTCAAGAAAAAGAAAAAGGAGTATGTGTGATTGAAAAAGAAAAGAGGGTGTTATTCACTAACAAATTTCCTTTATTCTCCTTTAGTTTTCTTACTTTTCTTTTTCAGGGTTTCAAAGAAGGATTGTCATGGAGAAAACATAATGGTCATTCTACATTCAATACAATCCAAGTAACCAAGAAAGATGGAGAGAAGATAAGGATTATGAGTGGAAGAATTTGTAGTCATGTGCTACAAATTCCTATATATAGACAAAGAGCTTTTTGTTTTAGAGGAATGATCTACAAGCTCCAATTCCAAGATAGATGTTATGTTACTTCTTCAATTTTTGTTTCAAATCCTTGTCTCCTTAATGGAAGTATAGATTCGACCTTCAATCTTTTTGAGGAGGGAGGGAATGATGGGAATCCAATAGCCTTGCAAGAAGTATACATAGATATGCCCAAAAAGGAATTCAAGAAGTCTCTTTAAGAAGATAAGGCATCGGGCGAGCTGGGTTGAGGCATCGGGCGAGCTGGGTTGAGGCATCGAGTGAGCTTGGTTGAGGCGTCGGACGAGCTACACATAATGGGCTGGGCTTCCTATACTTTTTATTTTCAAATTTAATTATTTTACTTTATTCTGATATTGTTATTGGGCTAATTTTGTTAATTAAGCTCATATCTATTCTTTTCTTGCTTTAAGTATTTTAATTAGTTATTTGGGCTTTTAGTTTGTTTAATTTAAGCCCAAGTCCGAATTTTAGTTAGTAAGAATTTTAGGGTTTGTAACTTAGCTAAGATGGTATAAATACTTAGCTAATCTAGGAATAAGGGACTTTTGATAATTCAAAGATACAGTCTTGTGCTTTGTGAGAATTTTCTCAATTTTGGTTCTTACTTGAACTAACAATCTGAACTTCCAAAGTTAATCACTTTGTTTTGTTCACAATATACCAAGGTTCCTTGACATAGGTTTGTCATTGAGTTGAGATTTTTCCTTACAAACTTGATTTGGCTTTCCAAATGAATCACTACCAAGCGTAAAGGTATTGGGTCTCAAAGCAGGTTGTCTAGGGTTCCTATAAAAAGCAATAGATTCTTGACCTATATTCAAAGCCCATCAGTTGAATATTAATGGCTTGAAAGATAAAGTGATGTTTCTACAAGATGAGAATCTCAAAATTTATGGAAAATTGAAAGGCTGGATTCTACTGTAAGATTTGTGAAGATCTTGATTGCTCTATGTCTGACCTCTACTTTGTTTCTTATCATTTTAGTTGTGATATTACTAAGGAAGATGCCATGAATGAAGCATCATGAGATTTGATTTTAGGGGTTTACTAAATGCTTTTTGAAGAAATGTTTTCATGAAAGTTAGGGTATTAAGGTATTAATAGGTATGGGTAAATGGAAATGGCAGCAAAACTCCTTGGGAAAGTGTCTTCCCTCTTTTGTGTTGTTAATAGCTAGATAGTGTACTTGTTGCCCTTTTTTCAATGTTAAAATGCAATAGCTTTGACTATTTGTAAGTAATGACATTAGTAATTTAAATGACAGTATGGTAGCTGCTTAACTCAGTGCATTTATGTGTGATAATCAAAATGATGAAAGGCATATAATAAATACCATAAAAGCATAACATTAAAAAACTTGTACCCAATGTGATCTTAATAAAGTGCCAATATAAGATAATATGCCAATGTAAAATAACCATAAGCATGAAAATAAAATGATAATGAGTAACTAAGCAGTTGGAGGAGATGGTGGATGTTGGTTGGAGAATTAAGGTCCAGTGAAGATGTCTTCGGAGCTCATAACAAGAATTAGTTGATGGCAAATTTCATGGACTTATTGATGAAGAAGCCGTTGGTTTGCCTCCAAACCATCTAACCTAGTGTAGACATTACGCTTAAAGGTAGTGAGGCACTCCATAAGCTATTGAAGAATATCATCCAAAGCAGTCTTAGATGCTGTCTCAATGCTAGTAGCAGGCTATCTATTTCTTTTCTTGGGTGGAGGTACTATAGTTGTTTCACCTTAATGTTCTATTACTTGCTTAGGTTGATCCTCATTCTTGAAGGCATCAATGTTCCCCTCATCATCTCCATCATCTGCTATGACTCCAAGGGGTGGTTTTCCTTTCTTTAGGTCAGCTAGTATAGTCCTTCTCCATTATCCTATTTGGGAATTGTTAATGGCTATCTTCATCTCTCTAAATGTGTTTATTCCTAAATAATCTTTAGAAGTAATTATAACCCGGTGTCCTTCATCTTCAGGAGTAATACACTGAAAGTGGTTAGCAATAACAATAACATACATTCCCATAACCAATTTACCGGAGGTCTTAAGGGAATTTTGTTTGAAAGACTCAGCAAACATTATAGCACAATCAAAATTTTTATTACTAACCAACTATCCCAAAGCAACAACTCTTGTTTGGTGACATTACCATTACTATCACCTTTAGCAAACACAAAAAAGGTCAAAAATCTATGAAAAAATCAAATAGCCACATTTCTCAATTGAGTTGCCTTATTATAATGATACTAAGATTTAATTCTAGTTAAATTTTTCCATAATGGTGAAGCTTCCCAATTCTTAGGTATATTGACCGGTTCTTCATTAGACAAATAAAAGATAGTAGCAATATTGGCAATGGTCAATTTTCTCTTTTTATTTTTCAACATAAATTCCATGTCACCATTCCTTTTACACACTAATGTGGTAAAAAATTCATAGAATAGATTCAAATATATATCTTCATTAATTCTATTAAGTCGCATTGAACCAAAGAATCTAGCGAAATAAGCAATAACCTCATCTTTCAAACCCAATTTTTATGGATCACCAAAGTTAAAGGGACGACCACTTACAATTTTTTTTCCATGAAACATTTCATATCGTTCCTTGAGTTCTGGCATAGTAAATCTAAGCCTAAATTATACCTTTGGTTGTGGATGAGTTGGTTGAGGAGGAGCATCTTCTTGTTCTTCAAACAAGGAGCTTTTCCCTTTCTTTCTCCTTGAAGATTTTTGACCAATACTCTTTGTTCTATGCATACTTTAAGATGGAATTTAGAGAAGATTTGATGTGGACTTTGTAGTGTTTAAAGGGTTTGTATTAAGAGTAAATTATGAGTAATTTGAGAGTTTTTTGAAAAAAAAAAAAAAAGAAGTTATGGTGTGGGTGGTTTTTAAAAGTCATGATTTACATCTGCATTCAATTGTTCAATGTGCATTCAATAAACTGATGTGTTAATTTTCAAATTTCCTCCAAACCTAAACGTGCATTCACTGATACTAAACATGTATTCAAATAGCTACTATCCTAACATATTATATACGCAAGAAGGTGAATATGCATTCCTATTTTTGAATGGACGTTCTAGATTTTGAACGCATGTTTAAAATCATGAATGTACTTTCAAGTTTATTCTATCTAAATAACAAATTTTAACCAATATGATGAACGCATGTTCCAAATCATGAATGTGCTTTCAATATTGTTCTATTTGAATAACAAATTTTAACCAATATGATGAATGCATGTTGATCTTTTGAATGTGCTTTCACACACTATAAGTACTTAAAAAAGAGAAAAACAACTTCCAGAATACTAGCTATGAGCAAATTACTTTGCATATCATTACAAGAAATTGGAAAATGTATGAAATTGACATAAAAATAGAAACATAAAAAAAAAACCATAAATAAAGAGTAAGTCTTAATTGATAGGCTTATATTTAATCTAAAAACTTAATCATTATAATAACTTATTGCACATAGAATTGCATTACAGTGATTAAGTCTCCCATCCTTTACAAGTTATATATCTCTGTCAACTTGTCAGAATCATATCCAATTTACATCTTGTGAATCTGTGTATATGCATATCAATAATGGATCACATATGCAAAAAGTTACAATGACCCTTTTAAAAGAGAATATGCTATGTTTTAAAAAGAAACAACTAAGCATCTTGAAATTCATATACTCAAAATAACCCCTTCCAAAATATCAAGATGCCTCAGCAAAAAAAAAATAAAAAATCACATATGTTCATTTCTTTTGTTTGCCACCTCTCTATAGCTCAGTTCTTAATCTTTTTCCCCTTATTGCTCTAGTTTATGATGAACTTGTTGTATTTGATGCATCATTGATATTGATGTTAGTTGTATTCTGTCTACTTGTTGTTCCTTTTTTTTTTTTATAATGAACTAGCATTTGCATCTTGAGGACTCATGTTGATGTCATTTGCAAAATTTCTACCCCTTGTTCCTCTTCCATCCCTAGCTTGGTTTCTTTGATTCTCATACTGCACCTAAGCAAGTTTTGAAAGAAAATATTAGCAATAAATTTATTAATTTATAAAGAATTAATCTCCCTTGCATACAGTACCTTGTTCACAGGAGCTCTTTTGCAATTTAAGCACCTTACAGTATTTGATCTTCCTCTTGCCAATCTTTCTTCATCTTCTCCTTATTTTTTTCTAACTGTTCTCAGCGTGCCCACACCTTTTTTCAATGGAGGTGGGAGTATTGTCTGTGTCTCCTCATTTGGTTCATAATTTCCAATTGGCATAGGGTGTATGACACCACTATATACTTTTTTATAAGTCTCAATGGAGAAATAATCATCACAAAAATCCTAAACTTTGCCCTCTTGTACCTAATGTAGATTAGAGCATACTTACAAGGAAGACCTGATGTCTTCTACCAACCACAACTATGTTTTTTAGCAGGTAAATTGACACTAAAATTAAGAAGACCTTCAAACACTTCAAATTCATCATTTCTTCTAAGCATTAGTTTACAAACTCCAAACATCTTAATTAAATCATTCAATGTCTTTTTAGTCCTAAGATATATTTTATCCTCCCAACTATAAGCTCTTGCATATCTGTTATGCAACCTTACCATGCATTTTTATCTAAGACAATCAATCAATGTTATGATAAGTTTAAATCTCAGCTTACCTACATAACTATTGAATGATTCTGTGTTGTTATTAGTTGCGTTCTCACTCTTATTCTCTACGCAAAATGCATGGTGGCTCCATTGAGACAATGGAATTTTTATTAACCACTTATATGGTTGTCTTTCCTTCTTTGGCTTCATGTTGTTCATTGCAATATAGAACTCTTTAAAATAGTGACTCTTATAGCTTGCCAAAAATCATTAATCAAACTCAAGCCTGAGAATTGTTTCTTGAAATTTATAAAAAGGTTCTTAGTATAGAATCTATGAGATGCATCTAGAAATTTCTGTCTAATAGCCCTAATGATATCTTACAACACATTTAACAAATATATAAACTAATTAATAAAACATTCAAATATCTAATTAATTCAACATAAGTAATAGAATATTACTTTTTGCTTATTAGACATGAATGTTAGTGGTTTATCATCTATGCCTCGACCAATGCACTAATGTAGACTATCTAGAAAAAAGAGCCAACTATCAATGTATTCTGACTCAACCACCCCAAATGCTAGTGGAAAAATACCCCTATTGCTATATAAAGAGATTACAGATAAGAAACATCCCCCGTAAGGACCTTTCAAGTGATGTCCATCCAATCCAATGAAAGGTTTACATCCACCTAGAAATCCTTCTTTCATTACTTGGAAACAAATGAAAATCTTTTTGAAAGTGAAAGGATCATCTTCATATTGCCTTGTTTGAAATTCCAACTTTACAAATGTGTTTGGATTATACCTCTTAAGTTGCTCAATATATTTTGGCAATTAACCATAGCTTTGACTATGTAACCCTTTATTTTCCTCTCTTGCCATCTGTTTTGCCCTGTTGAGTTGCCAAATAGCTAAACTAATTCTCCAATTTGTTGATAATTCACGTTATATTAAATCATAACTAATGGTATGGCTCTGCCTTAATAACTCTGACAGTTTGGACTAAATCCATTTTGTATTTGCCTTTTTGTTTTTGTTGCCAGTTAACCACTAATATTTGTGTTTACCCTGCAATGTCTTTACCATTAATGTAATTTCATCTGGCACTACAAAAGCATGCATTCTCTAGCTACACCCATCCCAGTAGCAATATACTGTGACTCTAACACTATCATTCTTCTTCTTCTTAATTTTATAACCACCATTGATAGCATAATCTCTAATAGCCATTCTCAGAGCATTTACAGCTGGGAAAACTTGACCAACCTAGAATTTTTTATCATCATTTGTAGTAGCCTTGTACAAGCTTGAGTACATCCCTTTGAAAGGGTTAATTTTTCTCTTCTTCCTTCTCTCAAAATAGCCTGCATCTTCATCACTGCTGCAGGCATCTTTTGAATTGTCAGACTAAATATAATTCAACTCATCATCATCATTATACATAACTTTAACTTTAGCATCTACTTCATCTTCATCAGGTTTGACATCTTCATCAAATTCAAAATTAACATTAGGTTGGACATCTTCATCAATGTCATAATCATTATCATCATCATTGTTGTATAGATCATCCAAATGATCATCAAGTAGCCACTTCTCATCATCAGTGTCAAAAAATATATATTCATCATCCTTAAATACAGGTATGTCATCACCAAAATCATTATATGCTCTATCATTCTCATTTGACTTTCTTTTCCTTCTCTTATTTGCATGTACATTATCACCTACCATTCCTCCTCTACCACTTATACCTCCCCTATTGCCGCTACCTCCCTTACTTCCCCTGCCTCCTATACTACCTTTATCTCCACTGCTAACTCTATCCATCAAATCTCTTATCTCCTCATCATTAACTTGTTGAATAGTAACATCATAATAATTATCCCAAATATATGCACCATAAATGGGTTTAGCTCTACCTGTAGGTGCTCCACTTCCATCACCACCAATTGCAAGTGCACCATGTTCACTAGCAATATCTGCATTTCCACTCATTACATCACCATCGCCTACAGGTTCACCAATTTCAACACCAGCATAACTTGCAAACTCATCTACCATAGTACTTGCACCATCTACAGGTTCTTCTTCTACAATAGTTGCACCACTTGCAACACCTATAGTTGCACCAGCTATATCACATGCATCACCTTGTTCTGTACCACCTATATCTTCATCATTTATCTCCTCAATGCAGCATAATAGAACATACTTCTCATATATATACACTAGAATTTCATTAGTGTCTTTGAACATCTCAAACACAAACAACACATCATCATCACAATCAATAGTAATGTTCACTCCACAAACTATGCTAATGAAATCTATTGATATCATAGGGAATAGCCTATATGCATCTTCCACCAAATAAATGTAGCAATATTTCTCTAGATCCACATTTCCTATGCTACCCTTTTTTTGTTCAAATGTGAAATTCAATGTGTAGTTTTGGTAACTTATATCTGCAAAGAAATTTTAGTTAATTGTTAAAAATAATGACCATTTATATACAAATTCCTATTCAAACAATACCACAAACACTTTGTATGGTTTATAAACAAAAGACCTATGTCCATTAAAATCAACTAAAAATGTATTAAATACATAGCTATGTTGTTAAATTTGAAACAAAAAACATTGAAAATGCTAACCCATGTTTTTTACTCTAAACCCAATTTCCTTCCTTCTTTTTGAAATTAGAATTCAGAAATTCAAACCCATACATTAAATTAAACTACTCAATCACTTTCCAATCCATTGTCCTTAAATGGAAACACCCACATACAAAATCAGGCATAAATTACAAAAATGAAAGCCAAGGAAGATGTATAATTACCTCTCATTAATAGACATTGTTGTTGACTTCTTAATTAATCAGAAAGACCCATCATATTTCATAAAGAAATTCAAGATTATTAACCCTAAATTTTGAGAATTTCATACACGATAGGGAGAGCAACAAAAATTAAAAGAGAAGAGAGCAATTTTTGAGGAATTTGGATTTATTACTTATTAAAATCATTTATTTCTTGCATATTTAATTAGTAGGGCTATGTTGTCATTTCATAGTACACTAACAGCAAATTGGACAAAATTAAGAGAGAAGGACTAATTATATTGACGAAGTAAAACTTCAAGAATTAAATAGCCAGTTTTGCAAAATGCAGGGACTAAATCATTAATTAGGTCAAATCTCAGGAACTAAATGGTAGTTTACTTTTTTTTTTTTTTTTTTTTTTTTTACATTTGAGAGTGGGAGCTAAATTTTGTTGCATTGCTTAGTTGAGAAATATTTATCACTTGGATATGTCTGCCTATCCCTACAATCAAAATCTTTAATTATAGTGTAGTGTGTACAGGATATAAGCAATAGCATAGCTAGAAATTTATTTAGTTGGATCACTATAATTCTAATTTTTTTTTAATGATCAAATTTGTAAATAAATTAAATAATAATATTAAAAATATTACAAGATAATATAGATTCATTCGATCAATAAATGTAACTAAACGGTTGGTAAAGTAATATACTAATTGATGGTTGGTAAATTTACTGACTGAATAACCATTAGTAAATTTTTTAAATCAGTTGGTAAATGTATTTAAAAAATTACATAAAAATGTGAAAATAGTTGAAAAAATGTTGGTAAATAAATAAAAGATAATTAAAAATAAATATAATTGGTTAGCAAAACAGTCAAAAAATATTTTAAATAATAAAAAAATTAAATTCGATTGGTAAATTGTCAACAAATATGTGAAAAATAATAATTAATAAATAGAGATGGTCGGAAAAACTATCGGTAATGTGATTAAAAATTAATAAAAAATTAATATTTTTGGTAGAAAAATAGTCGGTAAGTTTTGATATTAATTAAATATAAGTATTAAATGTATTAAATTATAAATAAAATGAAAATATTACATAATAAATTATAATAAAAAATATAATTTAATTTAAATTAAAATCGTATATGTATAGCAAAACATGCTAAAGTAATACTCGCATATATACAAAAAAAAAAAAAAAAACTGTAAACTTAATTTAAATCTGCAACTCAGCATTGTCGCTTTCTGGATCCGCTATATAATCATTCGCAGCATCACCAGCAGGATGAGATGGAGGAGGAGGAGTAACAACATGCTGCAGATGATCTAGAACAATCTTGTATGATGTGCTAACACTCACAAAAAACCACACACCTTGCACGTGTTGTTGGACTTGCTGTTGCATTTGTACAAAAATATCTCTGATGACCTCCTGAACTCGCCTATCTATCTCTTCTTGAATATGCTCAACTATAAGAGGTGATAGTCGTGGTAAATTAGAAGACAAACTGGCATTGGGATCTCCTTAATAGAAGCATGCCTGATAATCGATCGCATATAACTTACCCTTTTCATATCCCCTAATAGCCCTGAGATAGAGGTCCTTCTCATCCACAAGTGTGGGCTCAATAGATTCGAGAGCTTATAGGGACATCCACTGGCAGAGGTTTGTGATATCCTCCTGCATTTTATACAATATTAATTATTATCATAAGTAGGAAATTTTAATTTTGATTTTAATTTTAATTTAAAGTAAAATTCATTACTTACATTGACCTTATGCAATCTTAAATCAATAAAAATCTTTCTATCATGCTTCTTTGTGTGTGTGTGTGCATGAAGAGCTCAATGGGATCAATTTCTCTAGCCAACTGCTGAGCCTGTTAAGAATTACAATGCATATAATTAAATATTAATGATTTAAATTAATAACTTTAAAAAAATAATGAAGTTTGAATGAAAATACTTACTAATCCCCTAGTATGCTTCTCGTGAGGTGTAGATCCTCCAAAGTGCTTAGACATACCATTTGCTTGACCACCTTTGAAATACCCCGAATTTTCAATTATTTTATAAAATTCTATTTTTGTACGAAAATATCTTATTTTATTATTTTCCTTATTAAAATAAGATTGGAATTATATTTTATTAAATTAGAAATATTCATATTATTTGAATATGTGTTATTAATGACAATTTTGATATTTGAGTATTAATAAGGGTATTAATTATATTATAAGTTGATTATAGTATTTTATCGGATATTTGGATTTTCGTATAATTACTATAATTATCGTTAATAATATTATTGATAGATTTTCATGAGTATATGTTGTAAATTATTATTATTAATATGTGAATTATGAATTATTGTTAATTATTATTATTATTACTATCATTTTCATTATTATGATTATTGGTGGTATTATTATTATTATTATTATTATTATTATTATTATTATTATTATTAATGCCATTATCATTATTATTATTATTAGTATTATTATTTTGTATATATATAAATATGTGGTATTATGTTTATATAAATATATGTATATAGTATTATATGTATATATTATACGGTTTGGAGTATATATATATATAAGCATATCAGTTTTTAAGTAAAAAAAAGAAAAGAAGAAGGGAGCTGATTGGTTGGGAAAGAAGAGGAAAACGGTGCGTTTTGGTAGAACAGTATGGGTAACAGAAGCAGGAGAGAGGAGAGAGAAAGGGAGAGGCCGAGAGAGAGAGAGAGAGAGTGGGCCGTGTTCCGGCGGGCAGTGGCAAGCACCGCCACCACCGCTGGGTAGTAGGAGGACCGGCGACCTCGAGGGAGGTGGCAGCTCGGCGATCGGCGGCGGCACGGCGGCGTACGCGAGGAGAGTAGGACCGTCGGCCACCGCAACTTCAAATCCATTTTTCAACCGATTCCGGCATCGAAATCCGGCGATCTTGGTGCCGTTTTACTCCTGGAGATGAGAGCTTCACTTTGGTACCTGCCTTGCCCCCTGAGGACCACCGGAGGAGGAGATCGAAAAATACCAAACCGTGGCTTTGGAGGCATTTTTCGGTGGTTGGAGGGCGAGTGCCGGCGAGTGGTAACTGTTTTTGTGCTCCTGGGGTTGAGATGAGTCTGCTGGTGTGGGGTTTCCCCTGATTCGCCACCACCGGCGGCGGCGCGTGGCTGGCCGGCGGCGGCGCGTGGGGAGGTGCAGTGATTCTGTTTCAATGTTCTGGCACGATTCTCGACGTCTGTATGTTCAAAATTTATGAAGGTGAACCCGGAACCCTTGTATTTCAGTTGGTTTATGAGTTAATCTATGTTTAGTGGTTATTAGAATATTTGTTAGGTTATTGAGTCTGTTCTGGAGTTGAGTATAAAAGTTGAGTATAAACTTATCATGTTCATGTTCTCTGTTGCGAGGTGTCGGTGTCTGGCGTCTTCCTGGTTCCCAGGCTACTCTTCTGAGGGAAGCCGGTCAGAAGCGTCGACAGTTAGGTGAGTGATACTCACTGATATATTATTCTATTTCCGTTTCATATGCATTGTTGTGTATATATATACGTATATTATGCATTACTATTGCATCTATAAGTATGTGACATTTGACTGTGAGTGATTAATTGATATTTTGTATTCTGTGCCATGTTATGGTTGTGATTGATGGATGGAGGTCGGGAGGATACAGTACCACCTAGTATTATGGGATTGTTATGGATTATGATGAGATTCAAAAGATAAGCTATGACTGATGGATGCCGGCCGGGCCTGCTCATCGCCAGGGCTGCTGTCAGTCGGGTCAGGGTTGCTTGGTACAGACCAGTGATGGCCGGGCCCCTTGGATATAAGAGACAGATTAATTGGATTCAGAGAGCCAGAGTAGGGGGATCGGCTCCCCATATTGAGTACTGAGTATCAGTGTGGTACTGTGGACCATACCCCATCCTTGCTTGATTTGATGATTTATTTGTCTCTATGACACGGTGCATATCATGTGCATTAGATTCTATATGTGGGATACCAGTTTAATATATTAGCTGGCATCATTCACTGAGTCGAACGCTCATTCCTGTTCATCTTGTTGCTTTCAGGTCAGAGAATGAGCCGGTGAAGGAATTGTAATTGAGTAGACTGCCAGTCTCTCTTCGGTAGTAGTTTGTATTGTTGAGTATTCAGAAATGTATATAATAGAAATACATTTGTAATTGTAACTCTAGAACTCCGCAATGTTACACCTTATAATTGAGCTTTTTGTATTATTTTCAGCTGTAATCTTTGGGGTTAAGCAGAACCTTTCTGTAATTTATGATTTTCTGGCAATTATGGAATAAATGATGTTGGACCAATTTGATATTGGGTCATGTTGTGATTTCATTTGGTTCTGCTTACCTTTCTTAGGCCCATAGCCATTTTCAGTTGGGCTTTCAGTTGTGTGTTTTGGGCTTTTTATAGTGTGGTTTGGGTTAGGCTTACTACGGGCACTGGTAGCCACGTGCATGTCCCGTGTCCTAGTGCCGGTCACGTGCCCTCGGGTTCGGGGCGTGACAAAAGTGGTATCAGAGCAAAGATCTTGTGACTTTTAATATATTTAGTATTGTGGGTCCTTGTTTTGGTAACATGCGGAGTATAGGATTCCAAATTGTCTTTTGAGTCTCTCTTGCTTCTAATTCAGCATTAATGTGGTGTTATGTTAAGATGTTAGTTAACAGCGAGCTTAATGCTTATTTGTTAAAGTTTAATACAGTTGTTAATTATCAGTTAGAAAGTATAAGAGATGTGGTAATGTCAATGACATCTTTGTTTTTCTTGATTATTAGAGTATCAGGTCTGAAAATTTCTTTTGCTAGTATTCTGTTATACGGGGAGTACCCTAGTATCGAAAAGATAAGATAAGCCCTAGCTTGTCCCATTTCTGTTTATCCCGTGAAATGATATGATTATTTCCAGCTACATGTAATTGAACATTTGTCATTCTAGATAGGGTTAAAGGGCTGTAGTTGTTTGACTGGTTTCATCAGTTATATCCAGACAAGACTTTGTTACTAGCTAAACCAATTTTCAAGAAAAGTTACTGTAGTTTTGTCGGTAAGGAAGTTGAGTCATTATTTATTGGAGACACAGGTGTTAGGCAACTCACCATCTAGTTCTAACTTTCTTCCTCAGTTGAAAATTTTCTCTTGACCTAATAGTTATTCCTTCCATTTATCACCTTACTATATGGCATCTTCTTCATCTTCCTCTCCCTCTAGACCTAATCCTTTCCTTTACCAAAGCCTTCCCCCAGAGATCCGAAGCAATATTTCTGAAAGAGCCCTTAAGAATTTGGCCTCTGAACAGATTTTTAAGTATCGAACATGTCTCATTCGAAAGTATGGCTCTCGGTTTGTGAAGGAACCAACTATCCACCCTGACTATCCTTTTCTGAGGCCATATGCTTTCATGGATATGACAGTGGATTCATTTTGGATATGACCTAAAGAATTCCTTTGCTTTCTATGGTATTTCCTTCATCTCTATCATATTGCTATAGAAATTTAGCCCTTTCATTTTCTGAGGTATATCCAGTGTTTGGATGGCAACAATGCAGCTAACCCGCATTTGGTTACTTTCCTGCGTTGGTTTAACCCCTTGGACCAGTGGATGAGATTTCATATTACGAGCTTGTGTAAGTCTTTTTGGACAGATGGTCCTACTGTTCAAACTATGCTGGTTTTTCATCGTCCTTATACGGCTATAAGCGATCTTTCAGGCACTCGTCTGGTCGTGAATCCTCAAGTTCTTATCTATAAGTCATGTTACTTTTCATTCTATAAAGATGTCTTTGATTATTCCGATGAGATTACTGCCTTTCAGCACTTTATGTGCGAGAAGAATAATGCTCCTTTGCGTGAGATGTGGCCCCCTAGTGAACCTGATGCTCCATGGTGGGATTTTTCTCCTGAGTACTGTTGTGAGATTAATAATGCTCTGGATGATTGGGATCAGAATTGTCTTAAGGAATTGTACCGAAGAGATGGTCCTCAGCCCATAGTGCCTAATGATGACAAGTTTGACCCCACTAATCACATTTGGACTCACCTTATGGATCCTTCTTCAGACTCTACTGAATTTGATGAGACCGCCTTCTTTAGCCAGTATGATGATGATGATGATGGTGATGATGTTATGAATTTGTCTCCCTCGCATGAGCCTATCAAGAAGTGATAGGTTAAGAATTTGTTGTGGAAGCTAATGTTAGTCGTGGTATGAGACCTGATAGGTTGCAGGATCTTGGATCTGTATAAGTATATTTTTTTTTCTTCTTTTCCTTGTTGTGATGGAATGATGTTCTTTTCATTTTGGTTGTGATGTGTGGAGGCATGTTGAGGCAGTTAACGGGACTAGAGACACTGCTTCAGTAGGTTGTAAAATCCTAGGTGTTGTACCCCTTTTCTGTATAAGTTATGTTTAATATTGTATGTAAGAATATTAAGTTTGGGTGTATTTTTATATAATTCTTAATGACTGTGATGATTTAGGAGTTCATAGATTTAAGTGAAATTAATTTGATGATCATAAGGTTTATTAAGTTGGGATATTCTATTGAAATAGAACAAGAATTATGATATGGTTTTAGTTTAGAAATTAAGAAGTGTAAGAAATTGAATTTAAGGATCCCCGAGAACTTAATCCAGTAGGGTATAAAATGACTTTATTCAAAATTGTAAATGATTTGGGAATGGAATGTTTTAAATGAATTTAAAGATGATAATTGATTTTAATACTTGTTTTGAGAATTTATTATTTTAGAACTCTGTACTTGTGTCCAGTGTATATGTCTGTCTGCATTCATTGAGTTAGGCATCATAAAGTTATTAGTCATTATTCATACATCATCTTCTTCATGAATCATTGCATTAAGGTTGCAAATTATGTAGCATCCCTGGACACAGTACCTTGAGCTCTAAAATAAAAGTGAAAAATGTTTTAATTTTTATGAATGATTTTAAATAGTTTTGCACATTTAAATAAATTTGGATATACCTGCAGTGGATTGAAGTTCTCGGAATAAGATAATATTTTGAGGTACTAGATTCTATATTATATTGTGGAAAGAATTAACGATTAAGTATTGAGTTCACTAAGGAAAAGAATTTTATTATAGCACATAATAGAGTTATTATTTGGGCATACTCATGAGGTGTATAGGTTAAGTTGAGATCAAAATGGAATGACATAGATTAAGACAGATATATATCCTGTATGGAGATTTTTATTAAGTGTCTGTAAGAGTACTGAATTTATTGATTTTATGTGGATAAATAGAAAGATTAGGAATATGAAAGATCATAAGATGCTGATGGAAAATTTTAGAAATACGATAATGATATGGGTTAAATGTGCATGGTTGTGAGACAATAGTTGTCTAAGCGATGATATTAAAATATTTTATAGAGAATAAGTCTAAAATAAATTGTGAATTATTGGTTAGTATCCTACTTATGGTGTAAAATATGTGTGAAGTTAATAGAATTTCTTGATGACTCTGTTATTATAAGGAATGCTGAGATAAAGGGTAAAATTTCTGGTTTTGTATATCAATTGGTGTGTAGGCATATATGCTGATTTCAAATTGATGAAACAAATTATATATATATATATATTGAGGAAATTAGTTATATCAAGTAGGAGTGGAAAGTAAATTATTTAGTATTAATGTGTTTTATTCGATGAAATGATTATGGAAATTCCTATGGGATTTATTCTCACAATGAAATTTAATGGAAATTACAAGTTTGATGAGATATTAGACATAAGAATATTTATCGAAGTTATTAGAGATTAAATCATAATTATTAATTTGGAAATAAATTATGGCATATTAAGAGTGTTATTAGCTTAGAATTATTTGTTGGAGTTTTATCTGGTTGATGTAATGAATAATACATGGAAGTAAGAAGTTAGGCATTAATATTAGCTTTAGTATTAATAAGTGCTTAAAGATAAAATATGTTTGAGGTTATGATTGATTGATGTGAAATCAAGGGTTGTGTTAGCGTGAGTTGTGATTAAATCAAAGGTATAGGAATATGGAATAATTAGTTAATTGCTGTAAGGTTTAAGAGAATGGATTGGATATTGGTATTAGAAAGATTTTATTAAAGGTTTAAGTGTGTAAGTTTATATCTTGTTGAAGTTGTTTTATTTTGTTTCCTTGCCTTTGGGTTTGGCTGTGTATCAGAGTGCGCAGTGGAAGTGTGGTGGAGAAGTTTAGTTGTAAACTGCTATGTTTGAAAATTCGAGGACGAATTTTCTGAAGGAGGGAAGATTGAAATACCCCGAATTTTCAATTATTTTATAAAATTCTATTTTCGTATGGAAATATCTTATTTTATTATTTTCCTTATTAAAATAAGATTGAAATTATATTTTATTAAATTAGAAATATTCATATTATTTGAATATGTGTTATTAATGACAATTTTGATATTTGAGTATTAATAAGGGTATTAATTATATTATAAGTTGATTATAGTATTTTATTGGATATTTGAATTTTCGTATAATTACTATAATTATCGTTAATAATATTATTGATAGATTTTCATGAGTATATGTTGTAAATTATTATTATTAATATGTGAATTATGAATTATTGTTAATTATTATTATTATTACTATCATTTTCATTATTATGATTATTGGTGGTATTATTATTATTATTATTATTATTATTATTATTATTATTATTATTATTATTATTATTATTATTATTATTATTATTAATGCCATTATCATTATTATTATTATTAGTATTATTATTTTGTATATATATAAATATGTGGTATTATGTTTATATAAATATATGTATATAGTATTATATGTATATATTATACGGTTTGGAGTATATATATATATAAGCATATCAGTTTTTAAGTAAAAAAAAGAAAAGAAGAAGGGAGCTGATTGGTTGGGAAAGAAGAGGAAAATGGTGCGTTTTGGTAGAACAATATGGGTAACAGAAGCAGGAGAGAGGAGAGAGAAAGGGAGAGGCCGAGAGAGAGAGAGAGAGAGTGGGCCGTGTTCCGGCGGGCGGTGGCAAGCACCGCCACCACCGCTGGGTAGTAGGAGGACCGGCGACCTCGAGGGAGGTGGCAGCTCGGCGAGGCGGCGGCACGGCGGCGTACGCGAGGAGAGTAGGACCGTCGGCCACCGCAACTTCAAATCCATTTTTCGACCGATTCCGGCATCGAAATCCAGCGATCTTGGTGCCGTTTTACTCCTGGAGATGAGAGCTTCACTTTGGTACCTGCCTTGCCCCCTGAGGACCACCGGAGGAGGAGATCGAAATATACCAAACCGTGACTTTGGAGGCATTTTCCGGTGGCTGGAGGGCGAGTACCGGCGAGTGGTAACTGTTTTTGTGCTCCTGGGGTTGAGATGAGTCTGCTGGTGTGGGGTTTCCCCTGATCTGCCACCACCGGCGACGGCGCGTGGCTGGCCGGCGGCGGCGCGTGGGGAGGTGCAGTGATTTTGTTTCAACGTTCTGGCACGATTCTCGACGTCTGTATGTTCAAAATTTGTGAAGGTGAACCCGGAACCCTTGTATTTCAGTTAGTTTATGAGTTAATCTATGTTTAGTGGTTATTAGAATATTTGTTAGGTTATCGAGTCTGTTCTAGAGTTGAGTATAAACTTATCATGTTCATGTTCTCTGTTGTGAGGTGTCGGTGTCTGGCGTCTTCCTAGTTCCCAGGCTACTCTTCTGAGGGAAGCCGGTCGGAAGCGTCGACAGTTAGATGAGTGATACTCACTGATATATTATTCTATTTCTGTTTCATATGCATTGTTGTGTATATATATACGTATATTATGCATTACTATTGCATCTATAAGTATGTGACATTTGACTGTGAGTGATTAATTGATATTTTGTATTCTGTGCCATGTTATGGTTGTGATTGATGGATGGAGGTCGGGAGGATACAGTACCACCTAGTATTATGGGATTGTTATGGATTATGATGAGATTCAGAAGATGAGCTATGACTGATGGATGCCGGCTGGGCCTGCTCATCGCTAGGGCTGCTGTCAGTCAGGTCAGGATTGCTTGGTACAGACCAGTGACGGCCGGGCCCCTTGGATATAAGAGACAGATTAATTGGATTCAGAGAGCCAGAGTAGGGGGATCGACTCCCCATATTGAGTACTGAGTATCAGTGTGGTACTGTGGACCATACCCCATCCTTGCTTGATTTGATGATTTGTTTGTCTCTATGGCACGGTGCATATCATGTGCATTAGATTATATCTGTGGGATACTAGTTTAATATATTAGCTGGCATCATTCACTGAGTCGAACGCTCATTCCTGTTCATCTTGTTGCTTTCAGGTCAGGGAATGAGCTGGTGAAGGAATTGTAATTGAGTAGACTGCCAGTCTCTCTTCGGAAGTAGTTTGTATTGTTGAGTATTCAGAAATGTATATAATAGAAATACATTTGTAATTGTAACTCTAGAACTCCGCAATGTTACACCTTGTAATTGAGCTTTTTGTATTATTTTCAGCTGTAATCTTTGGGGTTAAGCAGAACCTTTCTTAATTTATGATTTTCTGGCAATTATGGAATAAATGATGTTGGACCAATTTGATATTGGGTCATGTTCTGCTTACCTTTCTTGGGCCCATAGCCCTTTTCAGTTGGGCTTTCAGTTGTGTGTTTTGGGCTTTTTGTAGTGTGGTTTGGGTTAGGCTTACTACGGGCACTGGTAGCCACGTGCATGTCCCGTGTCCTAGTGCTGGTCACGTGCCCTCGGGTTCGGGGCGTGACAACCTTTCTCTGACTTCCTATTCTTCGATGCTTGCTGGGAAATCCATTGGTGCTTGGCTTATCTGCCCAATGCTTCTGCCACTCCTCCCAAGTCTTATCAGGCATCCAAGATCATCTTCTTGAATAGTGCTTTAGATGATGTCTTAATCAGAGACCCATCCTTAATTACTATAACTAATCTAGCTTTAATCTTACATACCACCTATCAATCAACTTTATCTCATCATAGAGATGGATAAGGAATATAACACATTTGATAAGCTTATATCACCAATATAAATGATTTATATTTATTAAACCTCCATATGTAGTTGATTTCAATAAGATTATAATGCTCATGAACTTTCATTCCCAAATTTGGCATTGGATCAAATCATTCACATTTGAATAATACTGTTCTCTTAATCGAAAGTGTAGGATATTTTAATTGCATTACCTCAATTAATCTACCACAATAGTCATATGCGTTCTTGTTGTAGTTAGAACTTTTATACAAACACCCTTATAGATTGATGGTCTATCAGAACTATATTTTTTATGTGAAACTTGTATCCGTTCACAAAGTACACTGGGATACGTCGTCACAGACCATAACAGACTCTTAGCAAAGTCAACAATAAATTGATTTATGATACCATTTGCAGGACCATCAGCCTATAAGATGCAAAATAGATAAATTTAAAGTTTACCATAATAGTGTGAACCCTCAAATTTGCACCCTTGGGATCTAGCTATAGCTTGATACCTGCTAAAGATAGTGCACTACGCATAGCCAATACGGCGGTCCCGCTAGCTGATTAGCAGCAGGGGTTAAGGGGGTAGCACCCCGTTGAAATAATAAATTTTCTCAAAATTGTTCCTTCAGATGACCAGCATTTAATTACGAACCCATAGAATCAAACTAGGCCTAAATCAGATCAAGAACAGATGGGAACGGGCTGAAAAATAAGGTGTGACAACTAGCGGGCTAGCTGCGGCAACTCGCAACTGGCTGAGATAACCACAGCCACCGTTGCAGTTGCCACAGATGTCCTTATGGCAGCCAATGGGTGTTGCGGTTACCACAGCCCTTGATGAGTTACCGTAGCACATTTTTCTTGAATCCCACACTGAAAATTCACTCTTTGAAGCCTCTAGATCCCCCTATAAATACCTTGTACCTCCTAACAACTTTCACACACAATTACATACTTCTATACTCCCCCTAAAGCTTTCTAAACCCTATTTCTAAGCCTCCCAATCATCAAAACCCTCTTTCTAAAACTCCTAAATCTCTAAAACCCCATTCCAAAACCTCCTCAATCACATAAAACCCTATTCATAAGCGTCCTATCAACTCAAACCCTATTCCTAAGCCTCCTAATAAAAGAAAAGGTGCAATTCGAGTTCTTTTTTTTTTCCAAAGAGAATTCATGGTACTTAAGCAAATGTGTGATCTAAGTCCCTCTAAGAAAAGTTCATGCTATTCAAGAATCCTTCTTCCAAAAGGAGTACGCGTGCTATCCCTGAGCCAAGGTGAAACTTAGATCCGATGCCAAGCTTGTTCCCTATGTTCCTCATCATCGAAAGCCAAAGGTAAAAGTTCTTTCCTTTTCCTTTTCCTTTTCAATTCCAATTTTAAGATCTAAATCTGAAAAGATCTAATTTTTGTTAATTAAAATCTAACTTAATTAACAAATTTCTAAGCCCTTTAAATCAATCAAAACATGATAACAAAGCCAATGACTTAAAAACCCCTTCTTCGCAAGAAGGAAGAACTGCGTGGGGTTTGATTCCCATTTAAAGGGATAAGCAGGCATACCCTCTCTAAGGCATCAACTCCGCTAAAATTAACAACTTCTTCTCTCTATCACTTTCTTCACATAGTTTAGGATTTAAATTGCTTTTCTCAAATAAAAGTCAAAACTTTAGTTCTTTTTTATTACAATTGTTTTATTACTTTTTCTTACTTTAGTTGTTTAAATTATATTTAGGGAATATGTGCTTTTCTTAGAATCCATAAGGGCTAGAGGAAAGGTCCCCTAATTTTGAAAATTTGACTTGTAATAGTTTTAAGCAGTTTTTCTATATTTTTCACATTTTGTAATTGTCATTATCTCATATTTACCATGTATTACATGAATAATATTTGTTTCATACTTCATATTATATCTGTTTATGCATACATAAAAACTTCTTTTTTACAAAAGCTATTTTGCACTGAAGCCAAACTAATTTTTTTTTTTTTCATATTGTTTTAACCAAAACCTAATCCCCGAGCCCTTTTTGGTTATTCGAGGACTAATGTTTTTCCTTAGGATAAATGGTATAATTTTAAAGTCAATCAAATTGGATTTTTCCTTTAATTTTTCCAACTAAAATAAATAAAATTAAAGTGACGACTCCTTTTGGAAATTACAATTTACAAAATATAATTTTATGGAATCATAGCAGCTTCCAATCATGATGTTTCTTCCAAATGAGCATTTCAATCCCCCTTAGTAGATCGAACTGATGCTCAGGGGAGACCTTACAAGTAGACAATTGAAAAAAAAAATTATAATACTATAAAAGATATGACTTTATACTCACATATAACTTGAACCAGTTAGCAAAATCTATCTTTAATTTCGCTTTTATATCATATGTTGATGTATTTAGGATAGTTTGCTTCAATATGTCAGTATATAAACTTCACAAAATGGGAGAGGAATGAGTATGAGTCGAATCATTTAAACACTCATTGTGAGATATACTAAGTTTAAGTTTTAGAATTTAATTTACTTGACATATTCTGATACTTTAGTGCATTTGAGAAGAATATAGGACTAAGTTGCCTTATATTCTTCATCGATCATCATTCTCATTTTAGGTTGACTACATGGTTTATCTGGATGAGTGAATATTTGATAAGAATCCATATGCCTTGAAAGAATCTTACAAATACATACAAGTTAAAGATTTCAATAAGGTTCTTCAAGGTTGTCATTTCTATCAAGATAGCCTACAAAGGCATGCAATACAATCATTGTGCATGATTGATGGATCATTCAAGAAGAAAATAAGGTTATATGAAGTTTCCTATAAATCAATCAAGGATATTTGGATCATGAGCTTTGCATATGGATCTAATTGTATTCAACAAAGCTTCAAGAGCTTAATCAATCTATTCAAGCCCAATGTCAAGATGAAGAGGCCAAATTATATTCCTATTTGCTTGGGCCTAATCTATTCAAGTGTTTACAAGGTTGCCATTCTTCATTGAAATTGGACCCTCCATATTTGGGCTTTTCAAATTCAATTTATCTTGTCTTATTTAGTGTTTAGGCGGCCTATGTTATGTATATAGCCTAAGAGTTATTTAAACTACTTTATTTTCATGTTTAATTAGTTTTGGGCCTATTTTATGTTAGGTCAAAAGACCATCCAAATTTTATAGTTTAATTAATTAGATTTCAGTTTCTAGTTAGGAAATAGCTTCTCTTATGTATGAAGGATTCCTAACTTGTTTTAGAATTCAGTTCTAACTTAGTTATTATTTAGGAATTAATTTCTAATTAGGAATCTTCAATCCTTGTATAGGAAGATTTCCTAGTTCTTAGCTGATTCTAATTTAAGGGTTGATCCTCTATATAAACTTAACCACTCATGTGAAATTCAGTTAAGTTTTTTCTCAATAAAATTCAGTTTTCTTAAGAGTGTTATCTCTTATTTTTTATTCTTGCTTGAATCAAGTTCATACAATCAAAGCTAATTACTTTGTACATATTTATTCCAAAGTTCTCTTTCACGAGTTGGTATTGTGTCGCGGAGATCATCATCCAAAGGTGATCATGTTCCAAGGTGCTCTATCATGGAGTTGGGTTTGGGTCACGGACTTGGGGAAAATCTTATTTAGCTTTTCAAGGAGTTGCTTCCAAGTGTAAAGATATTAGATCTCTAGTTTAATATACTTGGGATTCGTATCAATATTGACAAATTTCTTAGTGCTATAGAAATTTTCAACCATCATATTATCATTAGGCAATGACTCATTATGCAATTGCAATATCTCATCATAACACCTTTTAATAAATGGTACTCTGATTTGATATTTAAGAATCATGCTATGGTAGATAACTTCAATTGTTTTTCACGACCAGGCCACAAAGCCTTATTAGCTGCATCTAACATATCATACAGCTTTTGAGTAATAGGATTTGATTCTTCCTCAATTATAGTCCAATCAAATTGTGGACTAGCAACATCCATTACTATATTATGATATGTAAATGGAGAAGCATCATAATTAAGTTCATCATGATTTTCATCTGCAGCTAAAGTTTCAGACCCCACTAACTTCACCATGCAAATACCATTCGTGATAACTCGAAATAAAATCTCTCTTTACAAAGTGCAACTTGATGGTATTTGGATTAGAAAATTTTGATTTTGACATTTATTATGAATACGCGGATATCTAATCTTGCTTCTAATCATAAAGTGAGGCTAGGATATAGCAAATTGAATGAAATAATTTACATCTTTTAAAAATTCTGGATGTAGATACCCATTTTTAAGTCTAAAATACATATAATATCTATATGATCTCATATTAAATCTTAAAAATTATGGAAACAACATTACTGCATTTCAATCACACAGACAAAAATAATCATTATATGTATTGGTTTTAATTTTAATTAAATTTTCAATATCTAATTCTACTTCCATATACCTCATTCTCTATAAGGTAAGAACCTAACCCATTTAGAAATTCATTGCTATATAATTATTATTGTAACATTTGAAATTCATACTCCTGCAAAAATTTTGGCAGCATCTCCCTGCAGTTCTCCTAGTGCCCCAAATGAAAAATGTTATAAAATAGGACATTTTTTAATATATACCAAGAGAACATATAAAAGATGATATCAAAATTTCAAACAAGAAGTATGAAATTGAATGATACAATAAGCTGTATAGATAATAAAATCTCTAAATTGTCCACTTTAAATAATTTAGTACCCTCTCATCATTCGATGAGAAGGACACAAAATGGATATCTACGGTTGTTAACTATTTTTTTGGATTTTTTATTGTATAAAACCCAAAAATGCAATTAATAATAATTGAATATCTTAACATAAATAATAACTTTACAAAAAATAAATTTATCAATTTCCTCCAATCCACAACATAATAAAATCAAGATTATATAAAATACACGATTATATGCAGTAAATAATTTTTTTAGTTTCTTGAAATTCAAATTATAAATTTTTAATCCAAATTATAATTTTTATTATTTTTTAAAATTTCATGATTAAGTTGACGTGTACTATAATAATTTTAAGCTTAATTTTACTCCTAATTTTACTTTTTTTTTTTTAATTTTTGGTATTTTATGAAATGCTTGCTTTTAAAATTTCTTATTTTATGACATATTTATTTTCCTTGGTCTTTACATATTTTTAATTAATTCTAAATAAAAATAAGTTTTTTATTTTTAATATTTTATGAAATGTTTGCATTTAAAATTTCTTATTTTATGGCAGATTTATTTTTTCTTGATATTTGTATAGTTTTAATTTATCCTAATTTTAATTGTAATTAAAAATATAAATTTTTTTGGCACTTTTTGAAATTCTTGCATTTACAATTTTTTATTTTATGATATATTTATTTTTTCTTTTTTTTTATATTTTTAATTAATCCTGCATATTTTCATTCCTAATTTCTTTTTTTTTTCCTTATTATTGGTATAATGCCCGCATTTAAAATTCTTTATATGTGGCATATTTTTTTTATATTTTTAATGCAATTCTATTTTTGCTCCTCATTTTATTTTTTCTTAATTTTTTTATAATATTAATGGATATATTTTCCTTTATTTTAATTCTTATTTTATTTTTTTATAAAAATTTTTGGATATTTATTAACTTGTCTTATCTAAAACACTAAAATACAAAGTAAATGCTAATAATTATAAATTACATGCCAATAAATTATAAAATACATGCCAATTATAAAAAAATCATACAAATGAAAATATGCATTTATTCAAATTATAATTATACCAAAATACATATAATTATAATTTGCAAGTTACATACAAAAAAATTAAAAATCCAACTAAAATACCAAATAAATACCAAATAAATTGAAATAAAAATTATAAACCAATTAAAATAACAAAATAGTAAATTATAACAAAACTACCACAAAAAGTCAATAAATTATAACCTAAAATTATAAACTAAAATTCTCAAAATTAAGAAAATACACAAAATTATACTACAAAATATATTTAAAAACATAACAAAATAAAATACACCAAATAATAATATTTAACATAGAAATCACAAAAAAAAAAAAAAAAATCATACACAAAATTTCAAAAAAAAAATCAAAATTTATTGAACTACAGAATTTAATTCAATAAATTTCACATAAATCACACAAAAACACAAAAATTTAATAAAAAATATAGAAATTTAATAACATAGAAATATAAAAAAAATTTAACAAAAAATGAATAAATTTAATAAAAATACAGAAATTAATTAAAAAATTGCATAAGTTTAATAACACACAAAAATTATTTATATTGCACAATTTAATTCACATAAAAATAAAAAACTAAATAAAATAAAATTTAAACACATAAATTTCATATAAATCCAAAAAAAAACACATAAATATCACATAATAATTATAGAATTATTTTCAAAAAATTCATGCTCAAATCAACAAACCCTCATTACCTAATTCAATAATACTTAAATTACAAACAAAACTAATAATGATTAAAAATGGAAAAACTAAACAAAAATTTCATTACATAGAAAATTAAAAAAAATGAAAATAAGTAAAAATTACATGCTTGAATAGGTGATTGATGGTGGGAGGAGCTATGGATAGTGGGAGAAGTGGCAGCCGACGGACTAGAATTGTAGGAAATGACAATGAGGGAGGGAGAGAAAGAAAGAAAAGAGAGAGAGAGAAAAAGATAGGAGAAGGAAGAAGAAAGAACGACTCAATAATATATAAGGACATTTATCAACTGAATCACCAATCATTTACCAACTGAATAAATAATGAATTATTAATTTACCAATCAGATTAGCTACCAAAAGTCACGTGTAAAGAAAAAAAAGGTCAGTGAGCAGTCGGTAAATTTTAAATGTTTGATATTTCTTTTAATATGTTTATTGACCATTTTATTTTTTAACAAGTGGCATTCAGTGGATAAGTCAGTCAATAAATTTTTAATGGCCACTAAGTTTTTGCGCTTGGTTTTTGGTTCACAATCGATCTGTAATAGGTGCAAAATGGTCGGTAATCAATCAATAAATTATTAAATGTTTGGTATTTCTTTTAGTACATTTACCAACCTTTTTCTTTTTGACATGTGGCATTCGGGGGCTAATTTAGTTAGTAAATTTTTAATGCCAGCTAAATTTTCTCGCCTAACTTTTCATTTACAATCAGTTGGTAATAGGTGTCAAAATGATAAGTACATCCAGATGCGAATTATTCTCGCCAAAAGTCCCTAACTAATTTTATCCTTCGGTAATTTTAGTTTGTATTCGATCGAAAATGGGTTTGTATTTTGATTATATTTTTTATTTTAGGTTTAGTTGTTAATCGATTGGTAATTACTAACTTAAACATTTCAGTCGGTAAATTTGGTCAATATCTTAGTTATTATTTGTAGTGAAATATAAAATAGATTGATATTTAATTTATAAAAATTGAACATTAAAATTCATTTATAAATATTTTTTTAAAAAATATTTTATTTACAAATCAAATGGCTCTCATATTGATTTAATTCATATACAATACAATTTCTTTTTAATTCAAAACACATTTAATATTTTTATCATTTGGTTCAAAGTAATTGATTAAAAAAAAAGAAAAAATTTTAAAAATATATATTTTTTTCATTTTCCTAAAAATGCATCTTAAAATAATTTTATAAATTTATTGTATTACTTGAAATAATATATCTTTACATGAAAAATAAAAACTAGTAAAACCAATAAATATATTTATAATTTAAATGGGTCATAAGATAACTTTGGGTAAAAAGAAAACATAAAATACACATAATTTTTTATGAATTCTTAAATAATAGAAATTTTAGATTTAAAAATTAAAAATTAACAAAAACATGAAGGGTATATTGATAGTTTGAGTGGGTTAAAATTTTAAGGGTTTAAAGATATTTGAGTGGGCTCATGTGATATTTTAATAATTTTAATGGTGTCACTTCGAAAATTTTAATTGGGTCACTGCTTAAAATACATATATATTGGTTAAATTTTTTAAAATTTCAATGAGTTTGCTTGACTATACTCAAGAACACTTGGCTATGCCTCCTTGATATAAGGATTAGAGTTTTGACCTCTTACATTAGTAGTGTAGTGTATGTGAGATATAAAAGTTAGCGTGCCTCTTTATAATTATCATAATTTTAAGGTATTTAGTCTTTGTATGTATGTCTTTATGCATTTCGAAAAAAAAAATATTGATTATAAAAAGTATTAAGAATATAATATGAGAAAAAGTCCTACATTGATTAAATACAAACATAATATGGTATCAGATTTTAGTAGATTTATTGCACCATCTTGTTACATAATAACTGAAACTGGATTTAATTGTCTATGTTACTCAGCATAGGTTTATTCTTAGGTTTTAAATTTGTTTTTTCATTCGATATAGATTATTCTCGGACTTTTAATTATTTCACCTAGTATGAGTTCTCCTCAAACTTTAAATTCTCTTGGTCTAGTCCATATCATAAATTTGTAAGTATCAATTGGGTTTAATAAAAAAATTATCCTGGCTCAATTACCATTTGAGAGAAATATTAAGAATATTATATGAAAAAAGTTTTATATTGATTAAATATAAATTTATTAAATGATTAATTAGAAATAAAACTTTCAATTTTAGCAGTTATCTTTTAAAATTGGTTCTCTCAAATCAATATTAGAAATTAATAGAAAGTGCTAGGCTTTGAATTTGTTTAGTTAAAATGTTATGAAAGATTACTCAAAACAACAAGAACTTGAGGTTTGACAATAGGTAATGAAAAATGTTATTATTAAAAAAAGGATTAGTTAAAAATATTAAATAAAAAAGAATTATTAAAATTATTAATTTTTATTGAAATACTGATCTTTATAAATGAATTATTTATATTTTGAGTTTTGCTTTTTGAATATTCTTTTTTAGATTGATTAGAATTTGAAGGATTATTTTATCTTTTTAATAGTTGAAATTGAATTTTTTTAATCATGAATCATTGGATTAATATATATGTTGGATGATTATATAATATGATTATAAAATTTAGTATTGTTTAGTTTTTTTTTTTTTTTTTTATTATGAATTAGATTACTGTTTGTATCTATAATTAAATAAATTATTGTCTTTTTTGAAAAAAATAAATTATTGTTAGTATTTTGAATAGCGAGTTTTTTTTTTCAATGCTATTACTCTAACTTGGTTGTTGTATTTTTTTTTTTTATATTTTTAAAAGCTTAGTTGTTGATAGACTCAATTTCTGATTTTTTCCCATATGTTTAGGTAGACTAATTAATAAAATAAAGTTTTATATATGATTATAATTACTAAATAAACTAATTAAAGAAAGTTTTTGCTTAAAAATATATTTAGTCTAAAATCAATAATATTAACAAAATAAGTGGTGTTTGAAAATAGGATTCAATACTTAAATTTAAAATTTTTAGTATTTAAACATTTTAAATTGTTTGGTAATAAAAATATTTATTTTGAAAATCTTAATTAAATTAAAAATTATTTAAAATAATAATTTAAAATTTTTAACTTAAAATTTATAATGAATATAGTAAGTGATTATATTTCAAAATATTTTTATAATTCAAAATTACATCACTTATACTATTTAGTGTCTAAAATTCAAAATTTACATTTTCAGCAATCATTTTTCAATTTTACCAAATATCACCTAAATTAATAAAGAAATATAAAACATTAGATAAATTATAATTATAATGGTAGTTTTCAACCTCAAATTACTTCTTAGATATGACCCTGAAATCAAATTACAATCGAACAAATGAATTTAAAGTTAAAAGTCAATTCAATTTTTCAATTAAATCAATTTATTAGGTATATATATATATATAATATTTTTTAATTCAAATAATCAAAATATTTTAGTTAATTTATGTGTAAATTGAAATTACGTCGTCTTCTCGAATGAGTTCAATGACACTTTTCACACACAACTTGTGACATTCATGAATTATCCCCTAAATAAATCAGATTTTAGTCACGAAAAAGAGGTAACAAATGGGTGGATTAAGGTATGTATAGTTAGGTGATATGTCACTCATTTACCCATTTATTATCTATTTATCTATTATATGGGTAATCATATTCATTTAACCCATGACCATCTTAACCCATTTATTTACTCATTTATTGTATAAAAATAATTTATTTTATAATATTCAAAATAATTTTTGAACACATTCATTCAGGGGGTAATTTCAGCAATTTTGGTGATGATGTATTGTCACTTGGCTTTCAATGGATAATAATAATAATGCAGATATAGTAGATGAACTCATGAAATTTCTAGATCATAATCAATGGCAACGAGAAATGCATGTCTTCTTTCCCTAATTGGGAGTCCTCAATTATTGCAAAGAAAATGATGATGGATCCATATGGATGATTATCAGAAGAAGATTAAGTTTGGACTAGCTCTAGTTTTGATTTTATCATTTTCCTTTTAATTTATAAAATATATTCAAATAATTATTTCTATATATTTCCTTTGCAACTAATGTAAGGACAGAGCGGTATATACTCAAACATAAGATATAGCTCATAAAAGAAGGGATATAGCAAGGGTATAGACTATAAGAAAGTATTGAGTAGATAAGATCTGCCCTTTAAAGGAATAGCGGGGCAGCATAGACTTGGATCGATGGTCTAACTGTTAGAGGAACGGTAGGCATGGACCAACCTTCAAGTCCTTGCCTTGGACTATAGAGACCATGTGGACCATAAGTAGATGATAAGTAGATCAGGAACTTCAACGTACACTAAAAGTATAGTACAAACTAAATGTCAATTCAAGAGAGTACATGCATGAGACGACTTGGATGGTTGGTCCATGCTTAGCGTTGGCCTAGCCGCTAGAGGAATACTAGATATGGACCAACCTCCAAATCTAGTTAACAGGGAGATGAGAATAATTTGAATATAAAATATTATTATTTTTTAAATAATGTGCTTGAATAATATACTTGAATTTTTTTTTAGGAAGTAAAATATAATTATAAATAATAATAAAGAATGGGCTAGACCTTTTTTTTTTTTAAAAAAAAAACGGATTCACCATTTAAAAAAAATTATCAATAGATTGGAATGGGTATCCATATCCAACCCTTTTATATCCATATATTAAGAAGATAAATAAATTAGACCCATTACTGACCTATTTATAATATTAACTACTGGTTTATCATCCATACTCTTATTTAAATGGGTAGATATGAGTGGACAAATGAGCGTGGGTAATTTTTGTTGGCCAACAAATTTGAAAAAAAAAAAATGGGGAGAGGGTGCTTACCTTCACAAACCCACATCAGATTTGTGAAGGAAATGGGAGCTCTTTTTTGCTATAAAAGAGAGCTCCCTCCCCCTTTGTAAATCATCCCAATCTCAACTATTAGAGAGAGTTTCAAGTGAGAGAAAAATATTAGAGAGTTATAGCGATTATTTTCTATTATTATAAGAGAGAATTTTTAATTGTTTCTCCTTCATAAATAGAGAGATTGTAATTCCTATTAGTTTTTATAGTGAAATTCTTCTATTTTTGCCTGTTGTTTTTTATTTACCCTAATTTATTTGGGGGTTTTCCACATAAATTCTGGTGTCCTTATTATTTTCCTAAATTATTACTATGTTCTTGCTCTAATCTAGTCCTAATTCTACAACAAATGGTATCAAAGCAACTGGTTTTAATTTTTTTCTAAAAAATAAGAGTATGCTCTATGGTTGTAGTTTTGATTGATCTTCTACAATAGAATTTTTTTTTTTGTGAAATTATTACTGCAAATAGTACTCTAAAGTACTATGTAATTTGGCACTATTCACATATACGCTGGAAATAAATATGGTAATGTAAAAATACATGTCTATAAAAGTTCTAGCTAAGGAAAGACTTGGTATTTAAGTATATCCATTGTGATCTACCTCTCTTTCTTAGGAACTTATCTCATGTATTATTCATGGACTACGGTCACTATTCCAATATACAGTTACTATTTTGTGTACAATAGTGGGAGCTAGATTTGCTCAAAAAAGTTCATGACATAAGCAATGGTGGCAAAATTTGAGATTGAGAAGTTCAACAAGAGTAGTTTCTTATAGTGGAAGTTAAAGAAGAAGGCAATATTAAGAAAAGATAATTGCCTTGCAGCTATCAATGAAAGGCTAGCAGGACTCACAGATGATAAGTGGAATGAAATGGATGGAAATGCTATAGCAAACTTTCATCTGGCATTAGCAGATGGGGTATTGTCCAACATAAAAGAGAAAAAGATGGCAAAGGAAATTTGGGATGACCTTAATAAATTGTATGAGTTAAAATCATTCCACGATAAAATTTTCCTTAAGAGGAAACTATACACTCTTAGGATGGTAGAATCTAGTTCGGTGACAGAGCATGTAAATGCATTAAATACTCTATTTTCAACTTATAGCATTGGGAGTTAAAATAGAGCCAAATGAACGTGCTGAACTTATACTCCAAAGTCTACCTCATTCATATGATCAACTCGTCATTAATTTAACAAATAATATCCTCATGGATTGTCTAATCTTCAAGGATGTTGCAGCTGCAGTTCTAGAAGAAGAAAGTCGAAGCAAGAATAAGGAGGATAGATTAGCAAGTTCGCAATAAGCAAAGGCATTGATGGTGAGAGGAAGATCAATAAAACGGGGCCCCAGTGGAAGCCACAATCAGGGAAGATCAAAGTCGAGGAGTAAGAAGAATATAACTATGGCAAGAAAGGTCACATATAGAAAGATTGTTGGAATTTAAACAAAAATTTTGATTCTCAAAGAAATGTAGTGAACACTTCAGATGATGGCAATGCTTTATGTTGTGAAATGGCAGCAACTAATACAGGCAGACAAAACTTAGCCGATGTCTAGTGTTTTGACTCAACTGCTACCTGGCATATGACCTCTCGGAGAGAGTGGTTCCATCATTATAAACCTATCTTAGGAGGATCTATGTACATGGTTGATAATTATGCCTTAAAGATTGTTGGTATTAGAACCATCAAGTTGAATATGTATGATGGTACAATTCGCACTATTTAAAATGTACAACATGTGGAGGGCTCACAGAAGAATCTATTGTCTAAAGGACAATTGGATGATCTTGGGTATAGGATCGAAACCCATAATGGGATTAAGAAAATAATCCATAGCGCACTTGTACTTATGAAAAGATAGAAAAAGGCTGCAAATTTGTATATACTGATGGGAGAGACTGCGCAGGAAAGAGAAGCATATGTTGCTTCAAGTAGTTTGAATGACAAATCTACAATGATGTGGAATTACAAACTTAGGTATATGTCTAAGCAAGGTTGAAAATTCTTGCAGAGAAAAATCTACTTCTATGACATATAAAGGTTTCCTTACCCTTTTGTGAGCATTGTGTTAAAAGCAAGCAGCATGGAATAAAATTCAACACATCAAATTCTAGAAACAAGAAAGTTCTAGAATTGGTTCACTGTGATATATGGCAGGCAGTAGTTATGTTCTTAGGAGGAGCGAAGTACTTTGTGTCCTTCATAGATGATTATTCTAGGAGATGTTGGGTGTTTCCTATTAAGGGGAAGGGTGATGTGTTTCCAGTTTTCAAAGCATTTCAGTTTTCAAAGCATTTAAAGCATGGGTAGAACTTGAATCTAAGGAAAAGATCAAGTATTTGAGGACAGATAATGGAGGAGAATATACCAACAATGAGTTTGCTGAGTTTTGTAATCAAGAAGGCATTAAGAGACAGTTCATTATGGCATACACTTCTCAATAAAATAGAGTGGCAGAGTGGATGAACAAAACCTTGTTAGAAAGAACAATAGCTATGTCGGGAGCTGTAGGTTTGAAAAAAATATTTTGGGCAGAAGCAGTCAACACTACCTCTTATGTGTTCAATTAGTCACCATCAACTGCAATTAAGTTGAAAACACCGATGGAGATGTGGACAGGAAAGCTTGTTTATTATTCAAACCTCCATGTATTTGGAAGTCCTGTGTATGTGATATACAACACTTAAGAGACTACAAAGTTAGATCTAAAATCCAAAAAAATGTATATTTCTAGGTTATGTTGATGGAGTAAAGGGGTATCACCTATGGGATCCCACTACCCATAAGGTTGTCATCAACAAGGATGTGATATTTGTAGAAGAAAAGCTGCAAGAGAAAGTTGATAGTAGCAGTTCAAAAGAAGGTCTAGAAATTACAATAGTACAAGTGGAAAAAGAGTCTAATTCAAAGGATTCTTCTGAAGTAACACCAAAAATTGAGGAATGAGAACCAATTAAGTTTGAAATTATAGAAGTTTGACAGTTAACTCATGAAAGAAAAACACCAGCTTGGCAGTTTGATTATTTTGTAGAGAGCAATGTTGCATGTTGTTTTTTAACAAAAGATGGTGAACCATCAAATCTTCAAGAAGCGATTGATAGTTTAGATACATTTTAGTGGATTGTAGCAATGCAAGAAAAAATTGAAGCTCTTTATAAGAATAAAACTTGGGAGCTTGTGCCATTACCACAAGATCTTCAAGATCAAAGGAAATAGTGATGATCAAGTGGAGCAGTATCGTGCAAGACTGGTTATAAAAGGGTATGCTTAGAAAGAAGGCATTGATTTTAATGAGATATTTTCCCTGTGGTTCGATTTAATACAGTCCGAGTAGTTCTAGCAATGTATGCTACACTTAACCTATACTGAGAGCAGTTAGATGTGAAAATTGCATTTCTTCATGGAGATCAAGAAAAAGAGATATATATGCTTTAACTAGAAGGATTTGAAGAACATGGAAAGGAGAACTTGGTTTACAGATTAAACAAATCTCTATATGGTCTCAAACAAGCGTCGAAGTGTTGGTATAAGATATTTGATTCCTTTATCATGAGCCTTGGATACAATAGATTAAATACAGATCCTTGTGCCTACTTCAAGAGGTTTGGTAATAATGATTTCATCATTATGCTATTATATGTTGATGACATATTGGTAGCAAGCCCTAACAAAGATCATGTCAAAGATTTGAAGGCTCAATTGGCTAGGGAGTTTGAAATGAAGGACTTGGGACTGGCAAACAAGATTCTAGGGATACAAATTCATCGAGATAGAGATAATAGAAAGATTTGGCTTTTCTAGAAGAATTATCTAAAGAAAATCTTACGGCGCTTCAACAAGCAAGATTGTAAGCCTGTTTCTATCCCACTTCCCATTAATTTCAAATTATCCTCCAAGATGAGTCCTAGCAGTGAAGCAGAGAGGATGGAGATGTCTCGAGTACCGTATGTGGGAAGTTTGATGTTCAATATGATTTGTACAAGACCAAACATTGCATATGTACTGGGAGTAGTTAGTTGGTACATGGCAAATCCTAGTAGAAAGCATTGGAATACAGTGAAGAGGATCCTAAGATATATTAAGGGGACCTCAAATGTTGCATTATGTTATGGAGGATCATAATTTACTGTCAAAGGATATGTTGACTCAGACTATGCAGGTGATTTGGACAAAAGCAAATCCATTACAAGTTATATGTTTATTCTTGCTGGCGAAGCAGTAAGCTAAGTTTCAAAACTGCAGTAAGTTGTGGTTATGTCAATAACAAAAGTAGAATATGTAGCAGCTACACAAGCTAGTAAAGAATCAGTTTGGTTGAAAATGATAATGGAAAAACTTAAGCATAGATAGGAAAAGATTTCTTTATTTTATGACAGTCATGGTGCCCTGCATCTAGCAAGCAATCCAACTTTTCATTCAAAGACGAATCACATTTGAGTCCAGTGCCACTTCGTTCATGAGAAAGTGGAAGAAGGAACTATGAATATGCAGAAAGTGCACACTAAAGACAACCTGACAGATTTTATGACAAAGGCAGTCAATACTGACAAGTTTGTTTGGTGTCGATCCTTTAGTGGCTTGATGGAGACATGGGCAATAAGGAAATGGCAAAGAAGAAAGAATAGTGTGAAGATTGATTGATCCTTAATCAAATCTTCAAGTAGGAGATTGTTGGATGAAATTTTTGAAAAAAAAGAAAAAATAAAAAAAAAAGGAGACAGGGAGCTTACCTTCACAAATCCCACATCGTATTTGTGAAGGAAATGGGGAGCTCTCTTTTGCTATAAAAGAGAGCTCCCGCCCCCTTTGTAAATCATCCTAATCTTAAGTATTAGAGAAGTTTCTAGTGAGAGAAAAATATTAGAAAGTTAGAGTGATTATTTTCTTCTATTATAAAGACAGAATTTTTAATTGTTTCTCTTTTATAAATAGAGAGATTGTAATTCCTATTATTTTTTATAGTGATATTCTTCTATCTTTGCCATTGGTTTTTTTTTTATCCTAATTTATTTAGAAGTTTTTCATGTAAATTCTTATGTCATTATTTTCTTAAATTATTAGCTGCGTTCTTACTCTAATCTAATCCTAATTCTACAACCATTTTCACACTCATAGTCGCAAATAACGCATTTACTTTCTAACATGATGAAGTAGTGTTGATTACTTAACACTTGACTCTCTCTTTTTTTTTTTTTTTTTTTTTTTTTTTATTTTTTTTATTTTTTTTATTTTTTATCATATAAAAAAATTGCTGTATGTATCTAATTTAAAAAAATATATATTAGTTAAAAAAATACTATTCGATAGAAACATTAGTATTTAAGTTGACCGTGACTTTAAAAAACGACTCAAAACGTAGTATATCATAAATTGTGTATGAAATCAGAATGTTAGGTTAAAATTGATTTTGCTTGAAGCAGAAAATAATATATTTGTCATGATGCGAGATAACAAATTAAATAACAATTCATGGTAGGTGAGTGTAATTAACTAATTTTTTTTTTTTCAAAAAAGAAAGTTTCTCTCTCTCTCTCTCTTTTTTTTGTCAAAGAAAATATTATATTTGTAATATATAATATAATATTTTATTTGTAATATTATATTATATTTACTAATATAATATTTGTAATATTGAAAGTTTCTCTTTCAATATTCATTATTAAATATTAAAAATGAGAAAAAGAATAGGCCCGCATTTTACATGCCATTCTAACAGGCGGTCCAAAGTGACAGCTTGATTTATGAAAAAAGAAAAAAAAAAAAAAAGAAGAAATTAGAAATTAACAACTCCATTCTTACTTTTTCCGCGGTTTGGAAAACCTTGTAAACAAAGTCCAATATGTTAAAGGGCTTTTATTTTATAGGTGTTAGAAAGCTTGAATTTCTTTTTCAAATTACATATATATTTATCATTAAATCATACAAAGTTTTTATTTGAATTAAAAATTCATGTTCTTGCATATAAAAATTCATATATTAATGTGAAAACATTTAATTTTTGAGTAGTCTCTTTGTGGATTTCTCATCGTACCATAATGAATTTCTATATCATTTTCTTATTTTTTAATTAATGTATATTTTAACATTTATGAATAAATATTAGAAATTAAATGTTTACTATAAGAATGGTAATACCTATGACGGAATAGTAACACATGAATTTCATCTTTGCCCTAAATTCTTCAATTTTGTTTTAAGCGTATAGATGTAAGCAATATGTAACACCTGTTATACTCTACAAGCTATATAAGTGAAAGAGTAAATATAAGCCAAAATTTGGCATCATTAAAATATACTAAGGGCAACAATTATGATAATGATGTTTAACCGAGTTTAAGCTAGACTTACTATAACCTGTAGTTTGAAATTAACAGAACCAATGGAGAGAGTTGGCTTCCCATTATGTATTTGGTTATGCATAAATAGGTTGGCTTCTAGGGACTATTACCATTAAGGTTGATGATGATGGATTATATATACTGCAATTTCACCTAGATTAAGTATATAGAATAATTCATATGGTTGTTTAATATTTATGGTTTAATATACATGCTATATTGATTGATGTAAGCTTATTGAGTCAAATGCTTACTCATGTTCACTATTTTTAAGGTAGCTTCTTTGCAGCTTCCTACATATTTAACCCTTCTTCCTACTTATTGATTAATGTTTAGTATGTTTTGTTGTTGTTATGTTGGCATGATGAACCTACCATTTATTTTCTTTCAGAAGCACAATTAACACTAAAAGAAGTGCAATCACTACCATAGAAGTAAATGCTCATGATGAGGCTTCAAATAAGCTTATAGGGGCTAACCCTAATAGAATAGGTCAGCCTAGAGTAGTTAGGAGTGCTCCTGCTGAGGCCTAGGGTCAGGTTCCTTCATAAATGGCTTTTGGTATAGAGGGATTTGATATGGCTATTTTTGTTTAGGATGTGAATATCTGAAAAATGTTCTTGAAGTTAAAGATTAATTTTCCAAATAACTGATAACCGCTTCAATCATAGATTAAATACAAATGAGGATTCAATTCCAGTGAACCAAACTTGAGCTCAGGTGTGACCTCATAATTGGTGACTCCACTGGAGAGTTTTCTTCCTTTTTAAAGAAATAATAAGATGAATATTGATTGGTTTTAATGTTTGGCTTTTTAATATAATTATGATTTTTTTATGCATCACTTGCATAGACTCCTTACCTCAAAAACTTAGTTCATATGAAAACAATGGATTATGATTTGTAGCATCGAATGGGTAACCCTTCGTGGGTCTATTCACCAATTGCAAAAAGATCCACCTTATGACAAATCCTTTGATCCTTTCAAAGTTATAATAGGTAGTTTGTACTATTAGATTCACATAAATCTCCTCACAATTATGTATATCACTGCCTTAGTGTGACATATACCCTATATCAAGCCACCCTTATCCTTGCATATAATGAACTTAGATTTTAAACCTTAGGTTGTATGAACTATAATAAAGAAAACTTTATTATGATCATATGTACATGAAAAAAATTTTCTCCATAATGCATAAAGCATGAATTTGATTACATAAGTCTAGGTTGTACCTTGAGCTAGTTAACAGTCAACCTTAAGCTCTAAACATTGCACATTTCATCCTTATCCTTCGAGCTAAACACAAAAACCTCAAATCTCAAACTTTAAACACTAAACAGTCTTACCATTTCATCCAAAAACCTTTACCCTAAACATTTCTCTAAACTTAAACCTTAAACACCTTTAACTTTAAACCTTAAATAAGAACATTATCTTTATCCTACCCCTTATCCAAAATCCTTAACTTTAAAACACAAAATCTCAACACATTACTCTAAGCTTAAAATCTCTTAGAACATCTCTAAGGAACTCTTTATATGTGTCAAACTCTTATTATAAAGTGTCATTTCAAAAAAATCAAATTGCAATAGACTCTTTATCTTTTAAAAATTAAGAAGTGAGTTAGTTTGACTTCTAGATGTCACTCTCTATTCTAACTTTAATTAATGCAATACAAGTTTCTACATATTTTATTGCATATTGTTTTAATACTATTTTTCTATTGGACAAACTAAAAAAAAGAAAAATTAAAAAATAAAATCATTAATACTTATAGTATAAAGTAGAATGAATAGCAAAATGTAGAGAGTTTATTAGATTTGGGTAAATTTTTCCAATCTTTATCAACTAAAATGCTCTCTATTAAACAAAATGAATAGCAAAATGTAGAGAGTTTATTAGATTTGGGTAAAATTTTCCAATCTTTATCAACTAAAATGCTCTCTATTAAACAAAATATACTCATTAAAATAAAGAGCACCATTTGAGATGCTCTTAGTCTAAAACCTTCAAAACCCAACACATTACACTAAGCCTAAAACCTTCAACCCAAAAGCAAGAACCTAACATGTTACCCCTAAGTCCAATATCTTCAAGACATAACATTTTGTTTTTAAACCCAAAACATTTGGCCCAATATACCTTAGAGAATCTATGCCTCCATCACCTTTTGCTATATATTTACCTTATTTCTTTGTTTTGCTTTTAAGGTATCAATGGCCAACCCGATCGATGTGGATATCATGAATAGCCTCTTCACCAACCTCCTCCAAAAGCAAGAGGAGAACTTCTAAGTCATCCTCACCTACATACTTAATGCTTTATAAACCAACTTCAATAAGGCTTTTTAACCATTTAAAAAACCAATTTCAATAATGCATTAGCCCATTTCACCACCACTCTTAATACCCAACAAACCAATTTCACTAATGCTTTGAATTTCTAACACTAATTCATTATTGATGAGGTAAAGGGAATGGTGAACCAATACAAAACCCACCAATGTTGATCTTATTATTGACTTTATCAATAATGGGAAACACTCAAAAGTTCCATGTCACTAATCCTAAACATCAACCCTTCCTCTTCTTTGAATTTTTTTAAAAGTAGGGAAAAAAATCCTAACCCTCTTATTGACCTAAATTAGTCATTCATTTTAGCCTATCTCAATTTTGATCTTGACAATCAAATTTAACGGTATCAATGGTTTCTTTAAGTGTTTATTTTACAGTAAAATACTTAAAATAGATTAAAAATAAAGAATCTTAAAAATTCTCAAAGTGTGGTGATAGATCTATAAGTTGCAACCATAATATCAATATTGTATCCACAATCAGCAAATCATGACCACAACACAGATTGTCGCGATCGTAATTAATTAGCAATTGAAACACAGTGAGATTCACAACCTCTATCGTGATAACATGTGTGAACCCTTAATTTTCAACCTTATCATGCGGCTGCAACTTAAAAATTGCTAAGTTTAGTGTGTTAAGCAGAGCTAGTACAGCGATCCTGTTAGCGGGCAAGGGTTAGGGTAAGGGTGAGGGGGTAGCGTCTTTGAAAGAAAATTTTACCCTTCAAGTTTATTGCTATCTAGACACTCCAAAAGGCTACCACTTGTCAAGCTGTATGCAGCATGCGGTATGCCGCATAAGAGACATGCGGCACCGCATAGAGCATGTGCAAAGTCATAGCTCCCTTATATAGTTGGTCTTTCATTTGCCCTCTAAAACGACCTTTTACCTTTCTTCTTACCCTAATCTTCTTGACTTTTCACTTTTAACATTCTCAAAATGCTCCTCTCCCCATTTGCCTATAAATAGGCTTCCATTTCTTTACCCTCCCCCCATTTGCCTATAAATAGGCTTGCATTTCTTTGATTATCTACATACCTTGAATTAGAGTTGATAACTATCCTCTATTTTCTCTCTTCTTCTCCCTCCAATCAATCTCCTTAAATTAATTAATTAATCATTTTAATTAATTAATTGCCTCACCTAACCTAAGTCAGTTAATCATTTTAATTAAAAGCCAAGTTAATTAATCATTTTAATTAACTAATCTTTTTTTAAAACCAATCATTCAACTAATTAATTAATCACTTTTTTTAAGAAATCAATTCATCCTAATTAATTAGTTAATCCTTCTAATTAATTAACTAATCGACCTATTTAATCATATTAATTAGTTAATTATTCATTTTAATTAATCAATAAATTCATCAATCAATCCAATTCTCCGGTATCAATAAAATGGAACTTTGGTCCAACAAAGCCTTCAGTCCAACTCCTGCAAAGGTATAATCCTTTTCCTCATCCATCCAACCCCTAAATCAAAATTAATTTGATCAATTTCTAAACCCCTATACTTAATCGTAAAATAAACTATGTGGGTTTTGATTTGCATTCAATGGAGTATGTAAGTATATTTAGATTCTAAATCAAATCTCAAATTCAAATCCCAATTAATCCCATTCCCCTTTTTTTTTCAATGTAATTACTTTTATTAATGCTTTTGTAAGGGAATCAGTGGTTTTCCCTACATCTATAAGGGCTAGAGAAAGTGCTCTATTTCTTATTTAATATAATTAGTTAATTTGTTTTTTTGGAATTAAGGAGCAATTATGTGATTTCCCTACAATCCATACAGACTAGAGGGGACACTTTCCTTAATTTGTGGATGTGTTATTTTACTTGTTCTTTAATTTTCTCCATGTATTTATAATTATGCTATACTTATACATCTTATAATTGTCAAATTATAATTGTCATTCATGAATACTAAAATTTTAAGCCAAATTAAACTTATGAGTTAAATCGAAATTATTAAAACCAAAAACCTAGTCTTTAAATGCTCTACGGTTTCAAGGACTAGTGATTTTATTCATAGGTAAATTAATTAAAGATTAATGAATTAGAGTCAATTTGAGTTTTTTCTTTAATATTTTTTGAATTAAATAAAATTAAGATGGCGACTCTAAAAATCATTTTCAAAAATTAACCCATCCGAACCCAAGGATTCCATCATTAGTCTAAACCCAAATGAGCATCTCAATCCCCTCTAATAGATTGGATTGGTACTCGGGGGAGGCCTACAGCATGTAAAAGTGTGAAAGATAAATTGCGATTGCAATTTAAGCATTATCACCATAACATTCATATAGCATATGACCGTTCCAATGGATACACGATCAGCTAATGATAACTTGCCATGTGTTTACTAGCTATTTAAGACCTTTGAAGATTACGACCACAATTAAGGTTTTGTGACCGCAATTCAACTCTAATATTGCATTTAATGTAGATTTTCTAGCTATTAGGAGAGATTTGGCTATGATCATAAATGTAATGACTCTTTGGTGGTGGAAAGCTATAAATTCTCCCTTTAAGGGCCTTAAATGGTATTCAACTACTTCTCTAAGTGGCCAACTTGCAATTTAATTTCTAGAATCTTAAACTTTTATTTTCTTTACTTGTGTTTATGGGCGAGCTTTAATGCTCAAAGGGTTTAGCCGCAAAACCATATTACGTTGGGAAGTGAATCTTAGAAAACTCTTATCTAGATTTGAGTGTGATCATTGGGAAAACACTTGTAAAGTTTGAATGTGAGCCTTAGGAAAACACTTGTAAGGTTTAGGAGTGAACTTGAGAAAACTTCATTCTATTGTATAACTATAATGGAAATACCCAAATGAGATTAAAGAGTGGATGTAGGGTTGGTCATACCTGGACTACTATATATTTCTTTTGTTCTTTCTTCTCTATCCTTAATCTCTTCAAACTAAAATTTTAATTTGCCACTAATTCAATCCTTTTTCTTAAAGTATAAGGGACAATAAGTGATATCAAATTTTAGACTCATATCAAGAGCTTAATTGCATGAGTAAAGATCAAGATGGCCAATGAAGGGACTAATCATCTCAAATATCACTTCAACGGCACTAGTTATGCTTATTGGAAGTATAGAATGGAGTTCTACCTTAATAGTGATCTCATAGATATATGAGATAGTGTTCTTAAAGAATAAAAGCCTCCGTTAAGAACAATTGATGGCATAGAAGAAGTTATGCCAAGGAAAGAATGGGTTAAGGCGCAAAGCACATGGTAAAAATAAAAGAGCTATGGCTATTTTTTTAAAGCTCCTTATCAAGAGAAGAATGTAAGACAGTTCAACATTATACAAGTTCTTATAATATTTGGAAGACATTGGAGAATTACCATGAAGGCACCAAACAAGTAAAATCTAAGAAGGTGTAAATGCTCGTCCATGAGTACGAGCTCTTCCATATTAATCCCAATGAGAATGTAACCAATCTGACAAATTGATTTCTTGTTAGAAATTCAAAAAGTTCTACTTTTTGGAAGATGTTAATAACAAAATCTTAGAGCCCTTCTGTGAACCCTCAAATTTACACTCTTAGGATCCGACCACAGCTTGACACTTGCTAAGATTCGTGCGCTATGTATCTGGCGGTCCTGCTACCCGGTTAGCGGGCAGGAGTCAATGGGCAGCGCCCTGTTGAAAAATAAATTTCTTGAAACTTGCCTCTTTAGATGATTAGCACTTGATTATGAACCTATTGAATCAAACTGGGCTCAAATTGGATCAAAGATGGATGTGAACGGCTGTAAAATGAGCTGCGGTAGCCCGCGGGCCAGCTGCGGTAACTCACAATTGGCTGTGGTTACCGCAGCCTCCTTTATGGTGACCACAGAGGACCTTGTGGTAGCCAATTACCTACTGTAGCCGGCCCTACAGTAACTACAAAGGGCTTTGCAATTACCACATATGTGACCTAGTTACCACAGCATGCCCCTTTCAGAATCCTACACGGAAACTATGAATTTTTAGCCCCAAACTCCTCCTATAAATACCTAGCACCTCTTAACAACTTCCACATACAATTATATGCTTCTATACTCTCCCTAAAGCTTTCAAAACCCTATTCCTAACCTTTCCAATCATCAAAACCCTCTTCCTAAACCTCTAAGTCTCTAAAATCCCATTCCAAAACTTCTTCCATCACCTCAAACCTTATTCATTAAGCTTCCTAATCACCTCAAACCCTATTCATAAGCCTCCTAATCACCTCAAAACCTATCTCTAAACTTCCTTATCAAGAAAAGGTGCAATTCAAGTTATTCATTTTAAAGGGAATTTGTGGTAATCAATCAAAGGTATGATTCAAGTCCCTCTAAGGAGAATTCATGCTATTTAAGAGTCCTTCTTCCAAAAGTAGTGCTCGTACTATCCCTAAGAAAAGGTGGAACTTAGATCCAATGCCAAACTCGTTCCCTACTTTCCTCGCCACCGAAAGCCAAAGGTAAAAGTTCTTTTCTTTTCCTTTTCAATTTCAATTTCAAGATCTAAATATGAAAAGATCTAATTTTTGCTAATTAAAATTTGACTTAATTAACAAATCCCTAAGCCCTTAAAATCAATCAAAACATGATAACAAAGGCAATGACTTAAAAACCCCTCCTTCGCAAGAAGGGAGAACTGCATGAGGTTTGATTCCCATTCAAAGGGATACGCAAGCTTGTCGTCTCTAAGGCATTCAACTCCACTAAAATTGACAACTTCTTATCTCTATCACCTTCTTCACATAGCCTAGGATAAAAATTATTTTTCTTAAATAAAAGTATAACTTTTAGTTCCTTTTATTACAATTGTTTGATCACTTTTTCTTATTTTAGTTGTTTAGATTATTTGGGGAATGTGTGCTTTTCCTAGAACCCATAAGGGCTAGAGGAAAGATCCCTTGATTTTGATATTTTGACTTGTAATAGTTTTAAGTAGTTTTCCCTTATTTTTGCGCATTTTGTAATTGTCATTATTTCATGTTGCCACGCATTGCACAAATAATATTGTTTCATACATCATATTATATCTGTTTATGCATACATAAAAACTTCCTTTTTACAAAAGCTATTTTATATTTAAGCCAAATTAATTTTTTGTATTATTTTAACTAAAACCTAGTCCTCGAGCCCTCTTTGGTCATTCGAAGATTAGTGCCTTTCCTTGGGATAAATGGTATAATTTTGGAGTCAATCAAATTGGGTTTTTCCTTTAATTTTCCCAACTAAAAAAAACAAAATTAAAGTGGTGACTCCTTTTGCAAATTACAACTTACAAAATACAATTTTTCTGAACTCATAACGAGTTCCAATCATGATGTTTCTCCCAAATGGGCATTTTCAATTCCTTTCGGCAGATCGGACCGGGTGCTTGAGCAACGCCTCACACCTTCTAAAAAAGGAATTTTGAGGCTAGGATGGCTTCAATTGAAGAAGCCAATAATCTAAACAAGCTACCAATAAATATTCTCATTGGTAAACTCCTTACTCATGAAATGACCTTAGAGAGTGAAGAAGTTTAAGGTGAGATGAAGAAATCAATTGCTCTCAACTGCTCCACCAAAGACCAACATGATAGCAAAAGTCAAAGTGACTAAGATGAGAGTGATGACAAAGATGAGGAGTTAACAATGATATCAAGTAGAGTCAAGGAAATCATTAAAAGTAGAAAGAAAGAGAAGAGGTCATTTAGAAAGCCCTCTTTCTATTCGAACTTAAGAAAAGACAAGAAAAATGAAGTAAATTACTATAAGTGTGGCAGGTAAGGCCACATTAAAATGGGGTATTCTAAAAAGAAGAAGAAGTGGGACAAGAAAAAGAAGAAAGGTTTTAAGGCTAAATGGGACAAAGACTTTTCCAACAATGAAGACGAAGATGAAGTTGAAAATCTAGACTTCATAGCTTTGGAAGACTCTTCAAATGAGGTATGCTCTACTTCTAATTATTGTAATGACATTGATGATATGGTTGATGATGAACTTATGGAGGCTATAATCTTAAAATGTGAAAAATATCTTTCAAAAAAAAAATGAAATTTTACAAAGAAAAATACTAAAAAGTTCAGGAGAATTTTAAAGATCTTAAAAAACTTATTTTACTTTTGAAGATTTCATATGTTAATCTCAAAAATTATTCAAATGAACTTTCTTTTAAAAACCTCCTCATTTGAATCTTTGTACAAAGAAAACAATTCTTTGAGATTAGAGGTTGACGAATTAAGAACTTTTATTTCTAAATTTTACAAAGGAAAGGAAGTTTTGGATACACTTATTATGTCTCAAAGATCACCTCTTTACAATATGGTCTTGGCTTTGATGGTTTATAAACTTCCACATCCTCTTCTTCTTCATTCATCAAAACCTCTACTCCTCAAACTTCTAGCATAAAAGTAGTCAACAAGGAGACTAAAGCATACACAAAATCTTCCAATCTTTAAAGGATTGCAACGGGCTTATAAGGCTCAAGAGGTAAGCCTCCAAAGGCTAATCATGCATTCATTTATCAAAAAAGGCATACTCAAAAACACCAACAATCACAACATCATGCATGCTCTTATTTGCATTCACATAACCATTTTGTGAAGTGGCACTCGTGTTATGCCAATATGGCAATGAAGAAGAAGACTTAAAAGTCTAAACTTTAATGTCATTATTGCATAAATTTTAGGCACATTAATGAATTTTGTTACATAAGAAAAGCTCACTTAAAATTTGACGATCCTTCTAAGACTAATCCTTAAGGACCCAAGTATACCTAGGTATCAAAGCAAAGATAAATTTCTTTTCTTGCATTTCTTCTCAAATCCACTACAAAAAGAGCTTACTATGCTTGATAGAGCTCTTTATTATAAATTTTATGCTTATTTACTTGTAGATCATGTATTCTTATTTGATTTGATTGATTATGTGCATGAATGCAAATATTTGATGCTTTGATTGTTTTTACTTCACTTTCTATTTCTTATTTATTCATTAAATAACCCTCACATCCAATCGATGATCCTACAACCCCTCTTTTTGGTTTTGATAAAAGGGAGAGAATATAAGAAATTGAATTTGTGACAAAAGGAAAAGAATTCAACAAAAGGGGGGAGAATTTAACTTATAAATTCTTAAGAACTTATTTAACTTTAAGGAGCATTTATTAAGGGGGAGTATATAATTTGTAATTGCACTTAATTTTTATTTGAAATTGTTGCAACCGTGATTAATTAAAGGCTGAAATATACTTGAGACATAGTGAGGTTCACACCCTTTGTCACGATTGCATTTTAGAGCATGAAAGGCAAATCACAACTGCATTTAACCATTACAACTATGACATTCATAAGGCAAATGACTGTTCCAATGGATACAAGATCAGCTAATGAAAATCTGCCATTGTTAGCTACCCATTTGAGATATTTGAAAATCATGATCACGATTTAGCAATCGCAACCGCAAAATGAAGATAGCGACTATGATTAAGGCTCTACAACCGCGATTCAAATATGACAGTGCATTTAATGTGCATTTTCTAGCTATTAGGAGAGATTTGGCCATGATTTCAAAGGTAATAGCTCTTTGGTGGTGGGAAACTATAAACACACTCTCCAATGGCTGTAAATAGTGTTCAACAACTTCTCTAAGTGGCAATACCCTTTGTTCACCTTAAAATATACTGTCTAAAAGCGACTTGTAAGTATACGGGGCAATTATAGTATATCAGAAGCACCCAAGGTCATATCTCTCAAGGAATTGCAAATGGAAATTTTTGTCTCAATTTCAAGCAAATTAAATGAAAAGAATTTGAATGATTTAATTTTGAAAAGAAATAATTGCAAAACAGGAAATTAAAAATAAATGTGGATTAAAATGCAATAGTTTTAAATGAAGGATGCCTAGGGTTTGTATTTAGTTTATCAATCATATATATTCATGAATATACCCATTTGATTATGCTTAAAACCTTAGTTTCTAACAATTGAGAGAATAAAAATCAATTTATTAGCAATTGTATTCATAGAAATCATTATATCGAATCATATATAAAAACTAAAGCATAATGTTAAAACTTATATTTCTAATTCGTTTTAAGATCCTAAAGGAATGAATTCTGGAATCAAACTTCAACTCTCGTTCCTTCGTTCAAAACCTAAGTCAAACAATTGGTAGCTTAGCAATTGTTCAATAATAATCAATCAATTCAATTAGGAATAATAAAAATAATCAAAAAAGGTTTATATTCAATTCTATAATATGAACATATCATACAAACCCTAGACAAGGATGAAATTAGCTCATGGGAAATAAAGAATTCATCATAATTTTATTATAATCAAAAGAATCCATTGAATCAATGCTATCAATTTAATAATCCCAAAAAGAATTATAATAAAGAAATAAGAATTAAACCACATTGATCAATCCATTTTATATTATTCAATCTCTTGAATCTTCACAAAAGAATTCTCTAAGAACAAAATTCTAATCTAAGTATTGAAATCTGAAAACTAAAATAAAATTAAGAGAATAGAAAATTAGAAGAGAAGATACTATCCAAAATTGAGATAATTCTCTTCTTCCATATAGCCCTATTTAAAGCAACAAAACTTCTTCTTTTGTTTCTACTTTCATAAAATAATTTAGGATTAAAAATCCCTCAAAATCTCGGATAACCTTCAATATCTGCTCAGAGATGATGCAGCGGGCGCCGAGATCCTGTAGTTAGGTGCTAAGTACTGGTGGGCTGGTAGACAACACTTAGATGTAGGGCACTGGAATCTACTACAGACGCTGGGGACTGGTGGATCATAGGAGGCAAGCTGCTGCTCGCACTGGAGCTTGGTTGTAAGGCATTGCTGAGGCTTGTCTGCAGATCACCTACTGCTGCGTACGCTGGGATTCTTAGCGAGGCACTGCTAGCGCTGGGGATGTGCTACTGCGAGTCACTTGCTACTATAGGGTGCTGGGGAAGTGCTGCTAGCACTAGGGAGATGTAACATTCTGCCGAATTTCCCGACTTAGCCTAAGTACTGTCCATCTTTGCTTCAAACTTTCATTTTCAAGCCTAATTTCTGCAAAACAAGATTAAACCTTCCTCAAACCTAAAAAGGGAATAAAATAATACAATCTAACCTATATAGACATGAATTAAACATAAAATGCCTAATTTAACACGAATAAAAAAACAATGTAAATATGCTACAAATAACTTCTCCTACACTTACCCTTTTGCTTGTCCTCAGGCAAAACCATATTTAATAATTTTACTTAGTTAGCATCAAGAACCTTATATACTTAAGAAAATGTAGTGTGTGCCTCAAAAGATGAATGTTTGAATAAAAGTATATCAATAATCATAGAATACTCAACAAAATTTACCCAAAATCACCACAAATCCACCAAGTACCAATTAAATATTTGCAAGGATTACTAAGAAGAAAACTTGTTGCACTTTATGATAGGAATACACAATCACCATTATCAAAGAGAATTTCTAATTAAAAGATTTATATCCAAGCATGCTCGTCCACCTCATAGGCACACTAACTAATTTCATCTCTACTAATAGAGTCCACAAAGGTCAAAAAGATCAAAAGGTCTTTATTAAGGTTGTAATGGGGTTTAAAGGGTAACGAACTAATCAAGAAACAAGTTAAAATGACAAACATTTTCTTTGAAAAATGATGCAAAACACAAATGAACCTCAATAGTAACTACTTTTCTCTTTTAAGAAAGACAATGGAGCAATAAGCACTTTAAACCTCAAACTCTTTTGAATTCGCTTAAAGAGGGAATATATATATATATATATATATATATATATATATATATATATATATATATATATATATATATATATATATATATAGTTTCCTCCACACTTATCTTTGTGCAAGAGTTCTATTAATTTTCTATTACTCTACTCAATTATAAACAATCTTAAAGAAGTTACTATTTTCACCAATTTTGCATCATTACTCAAAGAAAACACAAGGGTGGTCACATTGTGGTTGAATTACACAAAGAAACTCAAGTTTAAAATATGCATGTTAATGCATTTATTTGGTTCAAAGGGTTAACTAGAGGTAAACACTTAAAACGGGTAGGTGTAAGGATTTGGTTAAATCAAAGAAGTGCCTTAATCATTTCTCCCTTCCCTAAGTGGACTTAAAATTTCACTTTGACTAATTGGCTAGCATGTTCTAAAGTGGGTAAAATTATTTAGTGATAACATGTTGCATAAGCCCTTTCTAAGGGCAACATACAAAAACCTCTTAAGATAATTCAAGTAAATAAAAAATATCAACTCAGTTTTAAAGCAATGATTAAGGATAAAAGGAATTTAATATCTATAGCAATTGAGCATAATCTAATTCAAACACAATCTTATTATATCATTGGCCACACTTAATTTTAATTCCAAAATCAACATCTTGAGCCAAACTAAGAGATCAGTCAAGCAAGCTCAACAAAAGAGGACAAAATAAAGGAATTTATTCACAGTATGCACAACATTAAATAAAAGAGTACACAAATTAACAATGAAACAAAGAAATTACTCCCCCCTACACTTAAACTCCACATTGACCTCAATGTGGAAATGTATGCAAATATCTCATTTTAAAACAAAAAACTAGAAGCTGACAATTACAAATTAACAACTAAGGAAGAAAGGTTACCTTATTCATCCACTGCCGAAGGTGAAAGAGGGGGTGATTCCAACATAATGCTAGACTACTGACAAAATTATGCAAACTTATGCCTTTGAGATTTTTGCGCTTTCTCCACCTTATCAAACCTTTGGTTTATTTCAGTCATCTAGGCCGAGTTTTGCTCTTTCATCGAATCAAGTTTGCTCAAAACTAGTCGCCACTCTTCCACCTCACCAATTGGCTCTCGAGCAGAAGGAGTTATCTCAGTAACATGCTCACTTTTAGGATTACTTGATGATGACCCCCTATAAAGCAAATATTATGGTGGGTTCTTGAGTCAGTGATCCCTCTAACATTTTCGAGTTTTTGGCTCCCTTAGACAGCGATCCATAGTAATCACCTCAGACTGAATCCAGGAATCCATAGTGAAATTCCATGTTAGTAGTGGTTGCAGTTCTTAAGAGTTTGAATCAAGAAGATCATAGGAAAGCACTATTGTGGAAATAATGTGGCCTATGTTCAAACTATACCTTTTGTGAGTGATCATATCCATCATTGTTTGACGCAACAAAGAGGCTGTGTCAATCTTTTTCCCGTTGGCCAAGAACCATAAAACACACAATTCCTTGTGTGAGACTTTACTACTCTTAGATTTTCCAAACACAGCATGGCACATGAACTTGTGCAAAATGCGAGTAGCATGATCTTTAATAAACCCATTAGGAGCCTTGTTGGTATCAAAATTTTTAAGCCTAATCAATTGCTTCCAAAATTCATAGGCATTAAACTTACTCTCCATACAATCATAAACCTCTGTAGGAAATCCAAAAATCTCACAGAATTTTTCATGCCCAAGTCTAAACTCCTTATCATGGATTCTAAAATAAATTTGATTTTCATCATCACCCATTGGACAATATGAGGTAAAAAATTCAAATGCAATCTT